>CM032402.1:8396751-8631872 GCA_019049475.1 Eueides isabella
TGCGTGTTACGGGACTACACTTGTTATTCACCTTGTTAGATTAATAATGTTAGGCACTTGTATTTAATTAATATTTTAAGTTGTTTGAAACTATGTAATTATATTATATTCACATTCATTCAATTAAATGCTTTAAAAAGTTCAGATTTAAACAACAACTGAGATGTACTTGCTACATATAAGTATAGGAAATGAACGCTTATTATACACGCGAATGACAACCTAAGAACATAAACATCTACACCAGATTTCTAAAACACAACATTTTGTCAGCGTGAATGATTCTTGAGGTAAATTTATAAAAAAAAAAAAATTTTCAGCTTCACGCTGTTTCCCGCACATAGAAGGGCAGAGGGCAGAGGGGTATTTAGTGTTAAGACACTTCGTTTCGATCTCCACTTTTTGCCGAAATTAAATTTGCTGCAATACGAGTGCATATTTAAAATATTATCAAACCTAAGAAAGAACTACTTACCCGCAATATAACTAATCATAATTAACAGAATTGTTTCTTAATTTTAAATTGAATTCATTGCATTGTTTCTCGATATGGTTATTTACTAAAGGTTATGGTCAAAACCTTTCCCCGCGATAAAGTGACCTCAGTTTAAGGTCTTCACAGTTAGTAGTATGACGAGGTAATATCAATTATATAGGATTATATTTGTCATAATGTGAAGGAGGGACGTATCCAGCGTGTCATCATAATAATTTGTATTTGTCTGCCTTACAATTTTGTTTTTGTCTTTGTTTCTTCACTCTATTTTTGTCTTTGTTTCTTATGTGCATACTAACATAACAAAGAGAGCGAACCGCTAGTAAGAAAAATTATATTTTTTATAATGTACTTTTACAACGTACAACATATTAAATGTGCTTTGCGTTGCTTTTTTTCACTAAATAAAAATGAGTTATAGTGCTATGAAAATATTTATAGTTAGTATGTAATGTAGTTAACAAAAATGCTTAAGTCCCGCTATTTCAATATCTTTCAAAATCCTTTCAAAATGTTTTTTACGAAAAAAGATGTGTCTTTCATGGACTATGACCATTAAATATCTTAATGACCCAAGATATATATAATTTTAGTTTTATTTCAGATGAGTCTTTTTACAATAATTAAATTATTTATAAAAAGTCATAAATTCTTCCTGTTAAATAATATGTTTAAAATAATAATATTATAAAGTGTAAATAAAACAAATAGTAATAAGTACAGAAGCTAAATTTTGTAAGAGCAACGTTACAACACTATGATTAATTTCAGGGCCGAGTTGCCGGAAATCGTTGTTTATGTTAAATAAAAAAAACAATCATGTCACGATTTCACTTTAACTACGAAGGAATTTTTTTATGATATTTATTTGTGTTTCTAATGAACGTCATTTAGTGTTTTAAATTGCGTAAGTTTTATACATTACTTAGGTATATTAAAATTACATTTGTTGTCAAAATCATCAATTTGGTGTCAAAATACTCTGTCCTCCTTACTCCGATTTCCTTCTGAATTTGAGAGATATTGCATATTGAGTGTAGAAACTCAATATCAGGCAGGCTACAGAGCCGTGAATTTGGATAATTCACTTTAGCAACCAAAACTATAGCTTTCAATTGACACTGTGTCACTGCCCGACATTTATCCAGCCTAAGAATTCAGCTAAGAATATTTTCCTTTTAATAACTTATAGAACGGTTTATATTAAAAAGAAATACATACTTATTGTCCATACATTTTAACTACAACTGTGTTGTAACTAGCAAGTCGTTTCCACTAATGAAGATGACCGAACACAGATTAAGTCAATTACCCATAATTGTTTGCAACCACGTCTAATTATATAGCTATCCGGTATTGTGGCGCATTTTTCTCATTATTTTTTAAATTTCAATTTATTTAGGTGAAGCTACTGTAGATTTTCAGTTTGTTTTTATGTAAAAGATAAATAGTGATCTGTATCACGATGATAGCTTGATGACATAAGTAAGTTCTACATATAAAATATCACATAATAAATTTTAAATTGTGCTTGTTTTTAATATTAAAGAAATTCTTCGATTACAAATATGAGCTCAAAAAGTCACAATAGATGCTTATACGTTTATATGATGTACAATCTGTCATATTTTTATATATTGTCCATATATCTATGTTTTATGACCTTACGGTTTATACGCATATAAAAATAAGTTTATAAATTACAGTATCACGTCATGCTCTATGAAACCGAACATGCGATGTCGAAACAATTTGTTAAAAACATTAAATACATTTGATACTCAGCTAATTGGCGAATTGGGTTAAGATATTATGTTTATAGTTATAATGTAGAGACGAATGTACTTTAAATGAACAAATTATTAAAAACTTTGCATTGAAAGACTAAAACAAATACACGAAAGAACAAGGATTTTTCCTTAAATTGTAGAAAAGAAAATTGTATATAATTAATACTTATTTATTAGAGATTGATAAATATATTATTATCAAAGCATTGTTCATTGACTTTGATTGATTGACAGTCTTTACAAGTATAGTGTGCGTAATAATTACGCACGAAGTTGAAAAAATAAATATTAGCAATAGAAGTAATCGACATATTTTTAAATATTTTAAATGCAGGGAGCCAGGGATATTTAAAAGTATTATCAATATAATAAATACATACAAAAAAACGTATATATACATGACACGTAACGTAAAGAAATTTGTCTAAGAATATACGATAAAAAAAAATAATTAAAAATATGTTACATTTAAATGTTGCTTTCGTAATCTTAACATGACCGTGTTCACGAGATGAGTCACGTAGCTTACTGGCGTCGGACAGCGAACTTAGTTTATTTTAAATAACATTCAATGTACAATGTACAGTACAGGACTTTGATATACTAAAATTGAACGACAAAAGCAGTTATTTCTATCTCTATTCTAATGTACGGAGCGTAAAGTATTGATCGTGCTGTTTATTGTAGGGGGAAGTCGAGAAATAGTCGAAATTAAACGTATTATTCCTATAGCGCGGTGTGGTTGGATTTGTGTGTAGTTATTTTATTTGTTAAATAAAATCGATTGTAAGTATCGAGTTTAGTTCCTCGATTTCTTACTATTTAAAGCTTTTATGTATAAATAATAGTTTATATAAAACTTTAAATAGAAATATATATATATATATATATATATATATATATATATATATATATATATATATATATATATATATATATATATATATATATATATATATATATATATATATATATATATATAAACTTTAAATAGAAATGAATTAAGGAAGAGTAGTATAAAGTTATGTACATAATTATAATTATATTCTTTAGGATATAACAAAATTTATATTTGCTTCATAATTTTATTACTGCACACTCTTACCTCGTTGTAATATCCTCCATAAGTAATATGGAAAAAAAAGTAAACAAACTTCTATATTTTTTATTGTACTACACATAATTACTTCTAAATCTAAAAAAAAACTTAAAATTATCATTGCAGTTTTAGAATAATCATATAATAATGGCGTTCTTCCTTTTATGTTCTTTTGATTATATTTTACAAAAAAATGTAGTCATCAACAAATTATTAATACGGCGCAATTGTGTAATAACAAAATATAATTTATTTTGTTATCTTTAATAATTCTGGACAGTATATTTCACGTAGAGAATATAAACAGAAAATAATAATTATACTTGTTTTCTAAGTATTTCTACATAATATTGCTTAACTAGTTCAAAAGTATTTGATTACTGAATCAAGATGTGATCATTTCATAAATTTAAATGGTTTGAAGCAATATATATTATTTGTAAATGATTTCTTTTCTCCGATATATAAGGGGATAGATACCCTAAAATTAACGCCATTTCAAATTCATAGTTGTTCTTGATATAGTTGGATAACAACAAGATTGCGTTTAGGCAGATTGTTTAAAATTCAACACTAATTAAAATTCACTGAAGCCCGACGAGTGTGTTACTGATTACACACTTTTCGCCATATGTTAAATGGTCTTCATCAATTACGTTTAAAAATTACTTGCGCGTTACGATCGTTTTTGCTTTATTAACCCTAACTATTTTCTATTTATTTGCAAAACAACATTTGTAAAGAATGTTTTTCCAGATATGAAAAATTTCTAAGATGCGACCGAGTCAATATTATTAATAATATTGACTGGCTTGATGTTGTCCAATACAATAATTTACAAGTTCTACGGATATATTTACGGATTTGGACATTCAATTCTATTTAAAAGTTTACAATATTGTCGAATAAAACATCATACAAATCATTTACATACGTTTTAGATTGAATATTCTTAGTAGCCGTACATAATATAAGTAAAAATTCAACTTGACTATCAACATACACAATATAACGTTTTATTTATCTATAATCTTTTTCCTATTTTATACATTGATTACGCATCAAGGCCCTATTGAAGCTAGGCTCAATAGCTCATAGACGAGTGTAAAAATGAGAAAGACAAGCATCTTATGGTAAAACAATAAAACTCGATTACAATTACATCTATAAAAGTGTTTATTATAACATAAACAAACAAAGGCTAATTAAGTATTTTGATATGTTCCATTTATATATTACTTAAACGATCCGACAGTTGATAATTAAAATATTCCAGTGATAAAACGGACGCTCGCCGTTGCACGTAACTGCAATGCTGATTGTCATAATCCATACAATCGGCTAAAGGCTATCTTCATCGCCATTCAGACATCCTTTAAAGTTGGTGCAATGAAATTGAATAGATTCAATTTAATGAGGCATATTTTTATACCAAAGCTATACTTTAGACTTTATTGTTACCAATATAAATTGTAATAAAAGCATTGTATTAAAATAGAAAGTATTAACAACACTATATTGAGGATATAATTAAGTCTATCAAATGAGAACGACTGTTTTTTTATTTACACGTAAGTGATTGAATTTTAAATATCTAAAAGAGCAAGTGGAACGTACCTAAATCAGCAGTTGAGTTGCATTTTTATCAACATTTAATACTAGTTTTAAAACGAATGAGTGTTGCTGAAGTTGGTACCTTCTATTTTACGAAAATATTAAAAAAACAAAGTTCAGTAATCGGTAATCAGTTTAGGTGATAGGTTCCTATTCAAATTCCATATCCATAGTAAAAAATATACCTAATAACTATTCAGTGAGTATAGTTCGACTTCGTAATGCAGTGAAATATATTGTCTTCAGTTTGGAGTGTATCCTGCCGAAACGTAGTTATGAAAAATACAAAATCTACCTTGATTTTAGTTCATGTAGTAACAAATATAAATTAATTCAAATAATTTGTTAAGCCCTTTTGATGATATACGTACATTATTAGTTTTTTTTATAACGTCTTTGTCTCTCTTAAGAATTTTCTCAATAGTATGTCTGTGAACAGTTTTCTCTCTAAGCCAACATATGTATAAAGATGCACGTACGCAAAATCAATAATTATTATATTAATTACCGTAACGTAAGAAAATAACACGCTTACTTGTTAATTGTTTACTAACAAAAGTTGTCAGTCATCAGTATGAAGGAAATGACGTCAGCCAAAAAGTGACACGGTTACTTAAGTAATGAAGTTTATAACACACCAACACATTACCGAAATTAATATAAAAAGGGTTAACGATTACGTTATTAACAGCCTGTAGAAATGTGCAATGTTCTTAGTAAACTGTATAAATTTTGGAAAAGCAGAAAATATAGAATTAGCCATTAGTAAGGTCCTTAAGTAAGGTCACTTATTTTTTGAGCGAGGCAGCCAGAGATAATGTTGCGTCATATCCGTACGGTTTCGTTATACCTCCTTAGCCTCGTCCAATGTTATAAACCTTCATATATGACCTGCGAAGGGACCGCATACCTTTTACGTCATTCGCTTCCAGTATAATAAATACTGTCATCATCGTCGAAGATCAAACTACGTCTTCCCCTACCTCTAACACTCCTCTTAACACTTCTCCTTTCATAAAACTTTTTGTACAGAAAGATTTTTTTATCACTCATTTGCTCGATGTGCCCAAATCACGTTTTACTACATTCATAATAGGAGGATTCTTCATTATTATCTGCCATCTACTGCAGATACGTCTGTTAGGCTGACGTCACATATCCAACGAAAAGATCGCATCTCGACAACATTAATCTTTCTTCCATTCTCCTTCTCTTCCGAATAACTGCGCCGTCTCGTCATCTCATCAATGCAGTAAAACAATTATCAACAAATAAAATAATAAAAGACTATTATTAACATCTAATATACGTCACAAAATCACTATTCGCGTTAAAATTCCAGACGCATTCATTACGCACAACTTGTATGACTTGGAGTCAACAACGCTCCGACAATTCCTCGCCATATACGGAAGAAGACGTCCAACCGGCTGTTCTTAGGCCGAATTTGGAACACACGTGCCCATCCAGAATACTAATGTCAATTTATATAACCATCCAATTATAATACGTAATGGTTGATATTTAAATTCTATATGCAATGATATAAAGTTTACGTTTGTTGCATCGAAGATCGTGGTTAATACGAAAATATAAGGTACATACAGTGTACATGGTTTTGACAAGTCATGGTATTGTCTTTTACTTGGACATAACAGTAAATATGTAATAAACTGTATATAAATAATAATTAATACGCAACTTCATCTCTAGTAATAGAACATTCATCTCTAGTAAGTAAATAGAATATATATAAAAGAATATTTTTTCAAAAAATTAAATCTTTCAACACAAAAGTTAATAATAAAATATCATGTATGGTTAGGGTGTAGATTATATATAATTAACTTATTCTATACATAAGAGGAAATACAAATCAAGATCCTAAAACTTTAAAATGCATTTTATAACTATTTTGAACTGTTATAAACCTATCACATCAAAATGTGTTCCACTTATGAGTGTATTTGTGTTCATGTGAAGAAATGTGCATTGAGATTTGTCAATAACAGTGGGAGTGCCTGCATTATGACAAAATGACCTAGTCTGTATAATAGGTGCCCTCTCCTAGAGGTTGGAGAGGATTTTCGTTGGAAATGTTCCAACCTTTATCGATTCACATACGACTTTACCACATTCGAAGTTTTCACATTTATGTACGACTGTTTCATTTGATTCATAGTAACGACTTAAAACACAAACTCCTTCAATATAACATAGCTTCTAAATAAATAGAAGTAATAAGTCGAATCGCTGTTTGTTCTTAACTATTAAACCCGTTTCACATTGGACAACAATCGTTTTAAGAAAAAAATGCTAGATTAATTATGTTAAACACATCCACCATCTGTCGCGTATATTAATTTATTATAGCATAGCAGCAGAACTCTATAGAGTTCAATGCACTATATAACCATATAAGTATACATAATATTATGACTACATCTATTGCATAAAAGGTGGAAGAATGGAATACATGTTTTATTTTTTCCTTATTAAGTCCACTTTAAGCGGACTAAACAGAAACCTTACGACGAAAGTATTTAAAGCTAAACTTAAAAGCCTATTAAATAGCAATATGGTAATAAAAAGTGTACTACAGGCTATTCTGAGTCTCCACATGGACAAGACTAGAAGTCTTATAGCGATCGTCGTTTATTCTAGTATTTTTTTGCATACGCCTTTCTAACCTTATTAGATATAACCTGTATTGCTTTTAGATCTATAGATGTTGTAGCTTTAATATGATGTTAATCTAATATAAGCGATTACAATATATTGAAATAGGTTTTTGCACAGAAATGGGTTTTATTTGCAATTTGTTAATATCGCATAATTGTTAAGAATAAAATCATATTGCTATTTTTTTTTTTCTGTAAACTTTTCTTCGTTTTCAAGCTGTATTACGCACTAAGCAGAGTAGGCAAAGGGAACCTGGGAACCTGGTTTTAAGACACTCCGTCCCCATTCAGAAACTTTCGTGGTCCACTATACGCCGAATTTAAGGCATTGCCTTACCTAACCTAGCCTAACCAAAGATAAGAAAATGAACGTTTTAAATATTTCATTTCCTCGAGTGGGGATCGTACCTACAACTTTCGTCGTTATGGTCGCACATGTGCCATGTCTCTGCGCCACGTCTGGCCGAAATCCGAATTTATAATGATAACTTAAAATAAGTGAAAAGTGTCAAGCGTGTGTCGATTATAGCTGATATCGTTTTATTTCGTTCTAGAAGGTTGTTGTAGATAAGTGATTGTCAACGAGTTATCGGGACATCGATTGCATGGATTATATTGATCGCCTTTGAGTACTTGATAGTGGAGTGATAACAGCCTTTTACAACTTAGTATTGCGTACTTTTTTAAATGTTTATGTAAAAAAAACTTCTTTTTGAACATTTACACTTAGATGTTATTTTAATAGAGTGTAATAAGTACTTTTAAAAAAATATTTATTTATCTTAATAACAACTTGATTTAATTGAACTAACGACATTTGCTGTCAAACGATAGTCAATAAACAATAGTCTAATGGAATTAATAAAAAACCTAAATTAATATAACTCGATATTATACACATATTACATATATATATATATATATATATATATATATATATATATATATATATATATATATATATATATATATATATATACATAAAAATATTTACATTATATTGAATACAAAATATAATATAAACTAATAATGATATTCATAAGTTCATTATACCCGTATTGAATACTATCTTACCTATGTGCCCTGTGTGCTGGAAATTGGTCGGCGCGCCGATCATAGACCTGTCTATTCTTCGGCGGGTCCGTTGCGCCTGCGCAGCCGGCTGGATGCAGCACGCGAACCACTGCAGCCACATTTCACTACCAGTAGTTGCCATGTCTGTATGTCTGTCACTACACTATATCTAATAACTAGAAAACGCTTAAACGCGTAACTGATCACTACAATATATCTTGATATAATATATCGATATTTGACTTAAACTATATCCAAAATTTTATCGCTTGTCTATGAGAGATGCGTTCTCTCTGTTGATCTCGCGTGCACTGATAGTGATGTCTGCATGACGTCGATAAGCTGTAACAAAAAACAAAGACATGCTGAATATTGTTTAAATAAATATAAAACTAACGCTTAATTAACAGTTCCGTCTCAAATGACTCATTCAAATTACTAAATAAATATTTTTAATCATTTTGTTTTTCTTAAGCAGTTTATAGTTTCTTGCTACATAATGGATATAAGTTATCAGTTTACACTATTTAACGTATCGGATATTTATTTATAGAAAGGAATATTTTACTAATTACGGTTGGTATTTGAAATATAATTCTTTTATTATAATAACTAGAAAAAAATAAAGGAAATTTATAATATTTTACAATTATTAGTTTTTTTTTAATATTTTCATATAAAATATTTAATATTTTCATTTCTTCGCTCTAACAAGGCAAAGTGGGGTGTTGAGTTTCGCCACTCACCCTGAAATGCCTCAAATCGAACAAACGATGGCAGAACGGGATGTCTTAATACTAGATTCCCAAGTTTTCCTTGCCTTCCCTGCCATGAGCAGGATACAGCGTGAAGTTGAGTGAATTGTTTCTTGTAATTAAAAGTACGACATAAAAAAATATATGACGGAAGTTGTTTTGCAGCAACTGAATCAATATTTTTATGAGAATAGCTCACATTAAATTAAATTTTATATAAGGACGTAAAATTTGTTATTTTGTATATTTAAAATATATATACAGATCGGATGTATCTGTTTTATGTTTTTTATCTTATCAGTTTAAGATGAAGAGGATAATTTGATATTTGTGTGTGAAAAGCATCTGACAGATATCAACGTTTATTGAGACTTCTTAGAACATGATCAAAACCTTTATTTAAAAGATAAGTAGTGAAATTCTCTGTATTTCCTATTATTACTCTTCCTTTTCTAGAGAGACAGTTTTTACTGCAATTCTTACATATATTATAAATTGGCTCAAACCTGAACTGAGAGAAGCTGACTGTTGTTGGCCAAGTCAAAAGGAAAAGACCATTCGGTCGCTCACCTACCCGTTGCTCAGACCAAGTAAAGACGCTCATAGGCTTACCAATTACCAAAGCATTAAAAACCACCGAGGGCAGTAAAACATGAAAAGGTGTAGTGCATCAAGTGATCACCAATGACAATTCAGTCTAGACACGACCTTCAGCAACGAAGATACCGACTAAGAAGACGTATATGTTAAATAAATAAATTAATAAATAAAACTTTAATATTGTGTTGGTACTGTGTCATGTTTATATTAAATTTACTCTTATTATATGACATGTCAACCATCAATCATTCTAACTACTGATACGAGAATTTGCGTCCTCAGGCTTATAAACCTATGATTGTCAACTGGTAAAACCTGTCGTTATCGTCGTACACTATCTACTTAAATTAGTATTGAGTGCGTTTTCATTGAATCTATTAATACATAATTGATTTGCAGACACTTTTAAAGAAAATAAAATAGGAATAGCGTACTTAATGGGTCGCAAAAAGATATCTTCGTCTGCTTTTTTACAAAGTAAGAAAAGTGGAGGCTATTAATAAGAAATGTTCAGGACTTGGAGTGTAGCCAGCCAATAAATTAGAGCTCTAAAGGCTCTAATAAATTACGCATTGTAGAAAACTCAAAAGCCAAAAAAAATATCCTTAACTTTAATTTTTCTTTGTACTAAGAAGTTAGTTTTTATTGCTATGTTAATATTTATTTAAATAAAATGCGAACAGCTTTTTCTCGTTATGTTACCGCTTGTGCACATAATACAAGGATAATGAGTTATAGGATAAAACTGTATAATTATATTGAGGAAGAAGTATTTTTAAATGTAAACAAAATAGAAAAAAATAAGCGCACAATATGCATGTCGCATAACACATCCATATAAAGCTATATTTTCATAGAAACTACTCAAGTCAGTAAGTTACGTCGTCCGTGGTAAAACAAAAACAATTCACAACTGAGAATGTGACGGCACTCTTAGTTTGAGACAACTTCAAAGCTACTTGTGGCACACATATACATATGTGTATGTATGTATGTACATGAGCATGTAAGTGTCCGTACAAACTTTACAAAAGCTCTTCATGTCCATGTGTTAAATGAACTTTTGTTGACAAACATTTTACTTATGCTTTTAATAATGAATAATAAAAATAAATAATTTATTCGTTCTGGTACAAGGCAAAGCGTCAATTATTTATTTATTAATTTTTAAATTGTTCTCTTTCTAATAAAATTTTAGACGAAAGCTAAAACTAAAGCAATTAAAATTAACTTCATCGTCATATGATCTATTTGGAATAAATTTTGAATCAATAAGTTAGCTATACAGGTTAATTATCTGATATATTCTTTAATATTTGTAAGTATATCCTGTCTAGTGCGGGATAGAACTTGAAGCTAAGTCGAATATTAGTAAAATATATAAAATTTAATATTTTCAAGAGATAATGTAATATGTAGAATAATTATCAAAGTAAAGTTGTTAATTTTTAAATTGAAGTTGACAATTACCGTGTCTTCTTAATAAAGCCATAAAGAAGAAAGCAATATTTGTCTCATTACCCACTCTCATTGTTTCGTAAATGTATTTAATTCATGACGTGCCTTAGCCAGCATTGTACTAATCAAGAGATAAAACCCATTAGCTTATCAGTGACGAAGGATCGTTGACATCTAGTGAAAGTTTACGCTCGATCGGAGTTGACAGGGAAGCGAAAGTATTACAACCAGATTAGGTGACGTTTGCTTAGCCTACTAAAATTGTAAACAAGGCAATATTTGTATAGAGACGTTTTAATTATAATATTTTTTTTATAGTACAATATTAATACTTAAAATATCAACGTCTTCCAGCATATTCTAAGGGATAGTTTCCCTCAATAGGATTTAACAATCCAAATAAATTTTAAAATATAAAATATTTATTAATAACTAATTAGAAGAATAAGTGACAAGTTTCTTTAACATAATTGTAAAGTAAATAAAAGTTTTTAGGGGATCCAATAAATACAGAAGTTTTATATAGTATAATAATAAAAATCCCGATTATTATCAGGACGTATTCGTCACCGTTTTGTAGATAGAGTCGGAAGTATACTTTAAATAAAGTGTATGGAACAAGAGACAATTCAGTGCGTAACAATGATGATACATACAAAAAACTACCCTACGCTTATAAAATGCAGAATTATGCGTCCCTATTCTATATAAAACTGAGCACGTTTTAAACATGAGAACACTTAAACCTTGGATGCAATAAAGGTGTTATATATAAAGTATGCTTTAAAATTGAAATATAACAAAAAAGTCCAATTATTGACCTGATGTGTTATGAATATTTACGATGATTGCTTCTTGAAATTTGATTTTTAACAACGATAATCCATT
Source organism: Eueides isabella (assembly GCA_019049475.1). Taxonomy (NCBI): domain Eukaryota; kingdom Metazoa; phylum Arthropoda; class Insecta; order Lepidoptera; family Nymphalidae; genus Eueides; species Eueides isabella. Next base: position 8,409,207 of record CM032402.1, read on the forward strand.
TTCTTGAACCTTCTAATGCAAAAGGATTTGTTACGAATAATCTGTAGTCGCGTAATCAATATGGTCCCAGCCCCTGAACAAACATAAGTAACTTTTTATAAAATTTATATGGCCAATCACATAAATCTTTTATTTCTCAGGATATACATACTGCAAGTTAATGATGACAAAAACGTACTGTTTTTTTAATATACATATAAGCAAAGTGAGAACATGTCCAAATTGAAAAACAAATTTTATATACCAAAAAATATTATTATTCTGTAATTTAGCTATTATATAAATAACATAATTTCTATCGACTTATATAAATGTTATATAAATCAAAGGGCCTTTCATCTCACGCTACAGTTAACCGGAAAGCTTCACGTACCACCGGTTGTTATTCAACGACAAGTTATTATCAAATCTTCACAAGTATGATCATCACTTTAAAAGGGAAATCGAGTATCTCTTATACATTTATGCAATCTAAATAAAATATGTTTTGCATTGGTTTTTATAGCTTACATTATATTTTTTTGTATTTTAGTTTTTACCAAATACGCGATGATTCAAAAGGAAATATATGTTACATATTTTAGTATTTTAGGGTTCCATATCTCAAATGGAAAAACACCTTATCAGGATCACTTTGTTTCTGACTATCACGACTATTTATCAGGTGGAGGTAATATCAAGCTGAATTTAACACTAAATTCCCAGGTCTACGGCCTCTTGGAGCCCAAAAAAATCGAATATCTAAATGAACGCAATTAACGGATAAGAGCATGGTTTCCGCGAGATTTTGTATAAAGTATTTTTTTTTTGTGTAATCAAAATCTATAAGTTACTTTCCGTGGTCTTACAGTTATGGCACGAGTCATGAAATGATAATTAACAATACAACTAAAGGAAGAACAAGGGAAAATTTGTAGTATATTTGTAGTTTGATAATTTTTTTTTAGAATAACGCTTTAAAAATAGTAAAAATATTTTTATTTTGTTTCGTATTAAGCCAATGCGTACGCCTGTAAGTTAATGCCTGTAATTTGGCGAACTCAAGTAGTTCGCCAAATTTTACCCGTTGAGCTTCTGTCCTGAAATTGGCACAGAACCCTCCGACATTTTATAGATTATTTTAATAAATTATTTTTTTGCGCTAATTAAAATAAGTCTATTTTTGTCAAAAAAACGTAACTAGAACTTGTATTTCATTTCTATTACAGAAAATAGTCCGAATTATTACAGTTTCACTCAACGCGATATGCCTTGACAAATTAATAAAATAATTTGTCAAGGCATATCGCGTTGAGTAGCCACTCCAGAGCGAGGAAATGTTAATATTCAATATTTCTTTACCGCGAGTGGGAAGCGAACCAACAATCAGTAGCGTTTACAGTCGCAAGCTTATCTACGCCACCACTGGCCTCTATGGTACATGTCGTTTTTTTTAGCTTCACGCTATATCCCGCACGAGGCAGGGTAGGCCGAGGGAACCCGGGAACCTAGTGTTAAGACAGTCCGTTCCACTTCCGTTCCCTACTTTTCGCCGATTTGAGGCATTGCGTGTTGAGTGGCGGAACTCAACGCCGCGCTTTGCCTTATTACCAGAGCGAAATAACTAGAATAAATTGAAAATATTAAATATTTCATTTCCTCGACTGGGGATCGAACCCAGAACCTGTCGGTTACAGTTACAGGCTTGTGCCGCTGAGCCACGACAGGCCTCATAGTACATGTGACTACAATATTTCACTATAAACAATAAACGCACGTCAATTTTACGAAACACTTATTTCTTATTCTATAAACGGCAAAGCACGCAATCCACATTGAATCAATTAATCGGAATTATACTCATGAGTGCGCAGTAATCCGATACAATGTCGCAATGTTACAATTCCTTAAGAATCATTGACTTTTTATTGTTTACTGATTACAAAATATGCCTTGTTTTGACTTATACGGAGTTAAATTACCTACTTTACATACAATTTTTGAAATGTAGAACGTATATTTTTTGTAATGACTGAGGATTTTCTTAACACCAACTTCCCAAGCTTCTCTGCCCCCGTGTGTGGGTTCTAGCGTGAAGCAACAAAAATATAGGTTTATTATACTGTAAAGTAGCCAAATAGCTGGTTTTAATATATGTAAAATAGCTAAAATAGAACAAATATGAAGTAGGATTTTAAAAAACGTAGTAAAAACATTTTAACTTAGCGGGATTTCAACCTACACCTCTTGGAAACCATCCAAGATTATTACGGACGGGTATTTTTCTATCCTAAGTGTGTAACATTTTAAAATAAAAACGTTGAAGTTTTTTAATCACAGCAACGCCTTTATTGTATATATAAGCATCTTACAGAGCTTAAAAGCATACCTCTAACTATCTAAGTACGTCAACATTAAAAACAAAAGTAAACTAAACTCTAGTCGTCGATCTTTTTAAATAAAGTACCTACAGTATTTTTAGGTACAAAAATCTCAAATTACTATAAGTAACAGAAAAGATTCGCCAAATTCTTCTCATTTTAATATATACGATAAGGTATAGTGAAACAGCTTTTAATATATTCGAAAGTAAGACGCGAACAAGTTCTAAATATAGCTTTAGAAAACTCCCGCGATGGTCGCATAACATATAAACAGTTATAATTAGTTTCGATGTCTAGAGTATGAACGAAAACCATGTAAATATATTATTACTTTTATCGATCAACCATCATGGATAAATTTCCGTAAAATTAATAATGGACCATATTTTGCGGAACTTGCAGATATAGGAAAGATGGTGATGGAACACTTCGTTCCCCACTTTCTGTTTAATTTTCAAGACCTAGCAGTTGTGTCTGACTTATTGACAAAGCGATTAAGTTGTGATCAACTTAATCGCTTTGTCAATAAGTCAGATCGAAGAAAAAAATTATTTAACCATGATCCTCTGTGTACGGATTAAACCCGCTATCATCGAATTTGCAGACTGCCTCAATAGGAAAGACCGAAAAAAAAACCCATAAAAACAACAAAAAAACATGAAACCTGCAAAGGTCTTTGTTTTAGATAAAATTATGGTAGTTGGTAATATTGTAAAACAATATTCTAAAACTTTTTTGCTCATTTACGCTTAGCAAACAAGTCTGTTGTAGTGGTATGACTATAACTGTCGATAATCTTTATTTAATTTTTCAACAATTTTAATAGTAATATTAATGTTTTATAATAAAAAGAATAGTCCGTTACGATGACGATGATTTGTAAGTATGGTACATTGTAAACATTTCTCATAACAAGACAAGATTATATCTAAAAAATATGAGAGGTATGAAAAAACCTGTACAAGTTGTCAAGTCATTGAGATAACAGTCGACGAAATTACACATTGTACATTATTAGATTTTATAACGGGCTAACGACCTCTAACTAAACTGCAGAACCAGTGGTTACCGAACCCAGTCCTGATGTTATGGGTTCGTTTCACGTTCAATAACATATACGGATATTTTATTGGAAATAAAACTAGTAAAAAATTATAACAAGGGACCACATTTATTTTGAATATTCTGTTGTACAAATACATTGTTAAATATAAATTTTTAAATATATATATTGTATTAACATAAAAATTAAAGTAAAAAGCGGTAAGACATTAGTAAAAATAATAACTTTAAACATTGTCTTCCTTTACGGGCTAGTAAATAAAATCTTTATATATATTTTTTTGACAATACGATTTTATTATTTAATAAAATATATATTTCTTTACAGACTAAGTATGGCGCCAACTTCGGTATGGTATTAGCACAGATAATAATTTTTCACATAACTGATTTAACATTTGACAATTAATCCATCCAAGGAGAATTAAATGTATAGTGGAAGAGCTTGATTTAAAAATATATCTTTAGATAAACAAAGTTATAACATATATTTTAGCATTCAATAATTAATTAAGCTGGCGCAACATTTGGTTGTTAAAGCGATTGGGTCAACTGCAATTTAGGAGAATGATATATTTTCATGTCTATGATATTAAGTTTTATCCTTTAGAATGCAGTTTTTCAAAAATTTTATATGATTTCTACATTATTTTACTAAATTAGAGTATTTTCAACTTAATGTGTTTACATAAAAAATGTTGATATCGAAAATGTTTTTTTTTTTGGCATGGTTTTTTTTTTGATAAAAAGTTATACTTATTAATCATCTGTATCAGTACGGAAGTAAATTACAGTAACACTTTTTAAACTTGTCGCGATGTATTACTTAGATAAGGTAGCACAGGTTACGTGTTTTTAATGATAGATCTAGTTTTTTATCTTCGTTTATCTCTCAAATTGAGGGGTAGAAACTAGAAACTAGTGCTAGTTATTACATCACTACGAATTGAATTCCACATCTATTATCTAGTTAGAGCTAAAATATATATACTTTGTGACTAATTAAATAATATTAAAAATTATTATTTTATATATTATTTAAAATTTCAAAATACTTGTTCGATTTGTTTACAAAGCTTTGCAATTCTAATATTATCTACTACAACACGTGATAATATGACTGATTTTTCAGTCGATATACGTAAAAAAATATCTTATATCCAAAAGTGTATAGTATACTAGACAGAATTAAAGAACTATTGTTGCTAACATAGAGGCAGCCTAACGTACCTTCAGTAACTGCATTGCAACCTAATTTTACAAAACGAGTACAGTCTGATGATCTGTTACACAATACTATAAACAAACGCCAATTGGGCCACCTGAAACAGTATATAGGTCGACTTGAACTATAACGGGTACTGAATACTGGCGAGTACTCAGAGTGAACTATAGTAGATATGAATCAAATTATGTATATATTTTGTATGCACTTTGATGTAATATAGTAAATATTTACTTACTAAATTGTTTGTGACAGTCCCAAATGGGAAAATCACAATCAAAAAAGGGAAGTTAAGAGCTCATCATTATTACTTTTTTTATAAAATCCAGATAGATTAGAAAAAACAACTAAAGTTACAGTATTAAGAAACAATTAGTTTTGTAATCAATTGCTTAAATATTTTATGTAATAAAAATGACCTATGAATTAGAATAAAATTTGCAATTTTATATCTTTCACAACATTTGTGAACTAATCTCTGAAATCGGCTCAACCTACTTATTATAAACATATTTTACTTTTTATTAAAATATGTTCTTCACATACTGATGAAAAGGTCATACGATCATGCAAAATTTGTATAATCTACATAAATTAACGATTTTAGGAGTAGCGGTATCTAGTCACAAATAAATAATATTTAACTATGTTAGAAACATTTAAAAATATATCCTTGCTCACTCAATATTCTTATAATAAATTAATTTGCTATTTCAATACATTGACTTACATTGTAGCTCTGTATCTCTGTTAAGTTATTACGACGCCATGCAAATTTATTTTACAACTCTTCTGATAGCGCCTGCGTCAGTGGACATGATGTGTGACATGTTTATGTTGCAGTCCAACGGATTTATGCAAGATGCTATCTGGTCTGGACATGGAGCCAGTAATAGAATATAATATGCAAAATTCCTATATACCTTGATATTTTCTATATTATTTGATAAAACTATTTCAATATTTTTTCTTCTTATATAGCATCACGCCATATCGTTCGGCATGGCAAGGTAGGTAGAGTGTACTTGGAAATCTAGAGTTAAGATATTACGTTCGGTTCCTTACTTTCCGCCGAGCTGGAGACATTACAGGCCGGAACTTAACGCTGCGCTTTGCCTGTTAGAAGCGCCAGAGCGAAGCGCGAAGAAATTATAAGATTAAACATTTGATTTAACAAAATTAAATATCTTAATTCCTCGAGTGGGGATCGAACCGAAAACCTATCAGTTAGAGTCACACTCTTGTGCAAATTCACAACAGGCTTCAATATTCGATTTAGCAATTACATTATCATACTTGGCTGAGTAAAGTTATCAATCAGGTCAACATTTCGAAGAAGTCGAGAAGTCAAGAAGTCGAGACTCTAGGGAGTTATTTGTGTTGCCCGCACGTATTTATTATTGCAATAACTTAATGAAATATAGTAAACATTTAAATTAATACGCATCGTGACCCCACAGTGATTTTTGTTTCACCGACGTTGTGTTCTAACATCGACCTTTCTAGACTTTATTGGACGAAATACGACGTCGGATCATTTACACAAAAAAAATACAAGCTTGCATTCATCATGGTAAATGAACGTATCACAAAAAAGTACAAAGTTTACAATAATAAATTAAAAACAAATAATATATTTCAGAAATTCACTTCTGTAATAATTATAAAGATTCGCAATGTCTTCCAGAGAACCGAGTTAAGAATGCAATGAGGGTGCGTCAATCAGATTGTTTACAAAGGGCTTCGAGCGAACCTGAGCCAATGAGTCAGGTCAGGTGTTTCACCTCGTGCTATTTGTGGGGTGCAGATATGCCCTCGTTATTTTCTTCAGTTATGTTGATTTTTTATATATCTTTTATTTTGGTGGGAATAGCAGTGTTATTACATTAGATTTTCCTTGCAATAAGTATTTAATAAAAAATGACACACTAATTTAATGACAAAAGAATCTTTCGTTGCGAAATTTGGTTGCGGTGAATTGAATATAATGGTTAAAAACTTTTAAGTTTTTCTTCAGGGTTTTGTGAGGAAGGCAGAGGGAACTTCGAGACCTAGTGTTAAAACACTCCCTTCTCTTCTCCACTTTCCGCCGAATTCGAAGCATTGCGTGTTGAGTAGCGGAGCGTACCGCCACGTTCGTTCGTTAGCGTATCGAATCTACAACCTGTCTCTCACAGCACGAGTCTTAATTTTAATTTTTTTATCATCACATTCGTGTAAGTCCAAATATATCTGGTCTTTTTAGACCAGATATATTTGGACTTACATCAAGTCTATTGAATTAATGAATTGGTAGATTAGGTTGTCACATAATGTTTCTAAACAGAGTTAGAATTGAAAAAAAAGCTACGTCACAGGACACGCTCCTTTTTAACGCAATATTCATTTATAATTATTTATAAATATAATATTTATTTTAAAAATATACTTCGTTATACATACACATTTAGAATTGATCAATCGTTAATTCACGAACAAAAATGTTGTTTAAAATTATAGCTTACAAGTTACAAAACTTAAGTCAGTACTTCGTAGTTGCTTTTCGTACCTCTTTCAACAAGTTTCCCCGCTATACTCAGGGTGGTCATCCGCGCATGACCTGTGAGCGAATTCAACGTCTCTTACGTCATAATAACTAAATATAGCCAAATAATTAAATGCGAATAGTTTATTTTTAAATATTCCAAATATATTCCTAAAAGGAAAATATGTCGACTGCAATCCGTAATGTAAAATAAATAATTCAATCAAGTTATTATACAAATGCAAATGTTTTGTAGGCCAAATGCTTTTAACGTATTTAACGTGGGTAAGAAGCCTTTATGTATGTAACTAAAACTATAAGTGATTTAAGTGAGCATTCAAAAATAATTTAAGACAATCATTGGAAGAATTTGCATTATATAAATAACAGGGTGAATACCTACCTGTTGTTCCTAATATTTTTTAAAATAAAGAAAAGCTTCAGATCAATTATATACACATATTTTTTTATCTATACTCTTTGTCACACATCGGATGGAATACAGAGAGATAGAGATAGCCTAGTGTAAAAATATTTTTTGCCGAACGAAGTAATTGAGTGTCTTTTTTTGTAGAACGTGAATATAAACAATAAAACAATGAATATAATAATAAACAATAAATGAACATAAACAATTCATTACACCAATAGTGATCGAACACACAATCATTGTGTCGCCCGACGCCACTATGATCTAGCCTAGTCAACATCATTTTAAGACATCTGTTAATCGAAATCTATAAATAACATTTGTAAAGATAAAAAAAATATAATCTTTAAAAACTTAACATATTACAAAAATTGCCATTCATAACTGTTGACGATATTACCGTATAACTGACCTTAAAGTAAAATAAATAAAACCGAGGATATTAGTCGTGGCTTACTTGTTTTGATTGTAAAATATTGCAAAATTAACGTGGACTCATTCATATAAATATATATAGTGTTTTAATTTTAATATGAATGTCAAATATATTTCATAATAAATTTGGCTAAAAATATTTAGTCATAATATGAATATTGAATCATGTCATGAAGCAAGGGCTGTTAACGGTAGATACAGATGATATACGATATGGGGCTGTAGAAGGTAATCGTGACAAGTTGTGAGTTACATTGAGTATTTTCATTTCTTTGCTCTCAAGGCAAAGCGCGGCGTTAAGTTCCGCTTAAACGAAATACTTTAAATTCAGCAAAAAATGGTAAATGGCAAGAAGTGTCTTACACTAGATTTCCAAGTTCTCTCTGTCTACTCTGCCATGTGGGTGGTACAGCGTGAAGCTAAAAAAAATCATAATAAATAATAAATATTTAAATGCTAATGTAAAACTCAGGCATCACGTATGTCATTAGTTCTTCCTTTCTTTATTCTCTTTCTTTTCCTCTTTTTCTTAATACTTTCGACTGAGATTATTTAAAGATTATATGATATGAACTGTCTGGCTGATAATGTTTATAATAACTGACTGGTCCATGGACCATGGTTTCTTGGCTTTATGAATTCTGCCTACAAAACTAATCGCGGAAGAAACTTATTAAAAAATATTTTATAAACAAACAGAAAATTTTTGTAATATAGATATCTACTTGTATAACCTACTTACATTATTAACATTATACATTCCTTATATATTTATAAAAATCTGGTCCTACCAGAATGCTAAGCGAAATGAACGGAACCAGCTTATTTAGTCGAACTAAGCAACCTCGTTTAATAATAGATATCTAAAAAACAACATATTATATTACTTTTTATGTCCAACCAAGCCGTATGTTCTCATTGAATTACTTCGAAATTTTTTTACGCTTGTTGCAATCTATGTATGTTGCTAGCATCTATGTATCTGATTTTCGCAAATTATGTAAATTATTATATATTAAATGTGAAATACCACTTCAAATGCGTTAAAATTATAATTTTTAATTTTTGTAGAAGGAACAATGTAAGTTGATTATTTAAATTAAAAATATAGCCATATATATATCTAATATATTTACCGGTTCTGTATAGACAAGAAAGTAGATAAAACTTAATCTAAACATTGATCTCATTTAGACTGCAATTTCTTTATAAAAACAAACCATAATTATCTCAGTGTAAAGTAAAAGCTTGGTAATTATAATGCTGAGCTTTCTTCTGGTCGTAAAATGAATGAAATTATACCCATCCTTCTGAGAACTCGTATAATGAAGATGTGCAGAAACCTACATAACATAAACATTGGTTTATAGTTATTGTGTACTTACAAATAGGACATACATCGAATTAGAGCGTTTAATGATTTTATATATACATGTATAATAATGATTATAATTGAGGCCTGTCGTGGCGCAGCGGCACAAGGGTGTGGCTGTAATCGACAGGTTGTGGGTTTGAATCCCACTCGAAGAAGTGAAATTTTTAATGTTTTCAATCAAATATTTAATATTTGCATTTCTTCGCTCTGGCAAAAAGGCAAAACACGGCGTTGTTTGGCCACTCAACACGCAATGCCTCAAAAACAGCAGAAAGTGGGGAACGAAAGTGGAACGGAGTGTCTTAACACTAGGTTCCTAAGATCTCTCTGCCTGCCCTGCCATCTGCAGGATACAGCGTTAAACTGAGTGAGTGAGTGAATGTATAATAATGTCGAATATACATATATAATAATATCGAATTTTACCTTGTGACTCGGGTCTACACTACACTAACTAGCACTAACTGTTCGAAACGTCGGGTTTCGACAACGTACAATATTCAAAATATGCGATTGCTCCGGTTAAATTTGTTTCATTTAAAGTCATAATAGTAGTCTTCGATGAAATATTTAAACTATTCAAATGACAAGTCTGAAAATCACTTGTGAAAGTTACACGTAAAACCTTATCCCATAAAAGATTTTTTGTGATTCTGGCTTAGAATAGGATCACCTTGGTACTGATGGTGTCGTAAGAAGCGACTAGAGTATGTGTACGCATGGGCAGACTCGACCGGATTGGTACCATCCCCGGCATTTAAAAGCGGCGTCAAGTAGTGGCTTTGGCCACTGCGTTTCGAATTGGGTAATACCGGGCCCCGGTGCCCATCCACGTTAAAGGCCAGCAACGCTCCTGTAGTTCCTTTAGAGTTACACAGAGCCGTGGGCGACGGTGATCACTTACCATCAGGTGAACCGTACGCTCGTTTGCCGTCTTTTCCATAAAAAAAACAAAAATGATTTAGTATTTTTTTAAATACGAATATGAGGAATGTTTAAAATTAATCAACCTTCAAGTTACATGTGATGTCTTTGAAGTATTATATTATTATTATCTAACGAAACTTCATATTTATTGGTTGTAACAACAAATTGATGCATGTATCTTTAAATAAAAATTAATGTAATAAATATTGATTAGCCAAGCGTTTTCGAAATTTCATTTTAACATAAATAAACGATTAATTTGCATACAATTAACTTGGCTTATAAAATTGTGAAATTTCTTAATTTATTGATAATGCAGATGATATTAGTATAATGGAGGTCGTGGGTTCGGGTGTTTAATTGTAATACCTTGTTTAGACGAGACGAGTATTATTTAATGTTTAGCATATGTATAATAATTTAGCATTTATTTCATAGGTTTTGGTAGATCTAGTTGTTTAATTAATAAATTTTACGTGTAGTGCTCTATTTTGGACAAAAAATAAAATCGGAGCGCTTGCCAAAAAATAAATGTTGACTCTACATGCTCAGTTTTCATGAGATAGGCGTGTCATAAAAATAGTAAACGTACTAAATATTCACCAAGTTTAGAGAATTAAATGCTCAATTTGTATATGTTGTAACAAATATGAAAATGAAAATAGATAAATTGTTCATATATCACTCATATCACACTTATTTTACAACCTCATTAAAAAAACAATACACGTTTAATTAAGAAATCACGCTGGACCAGACATGTACAGCTCATTTATAAGAAAAGCTGCTTTTTAAAAAACACTTCATAATCGAATATTTTAATGAACAATGATCGCATTATTCTATTTACGATAAGATCCCACGCCCACGACCCTCGAAAGTGAACCTTGCGCAGTAATAACCTATTGTTTATGTGAGATATAGCTGGAAGTGTCTATACTTTATTTTAAATTACGTTTTTTACAAAAAAAACATTATAGTAGTATCGTTGTTAAAAGAATTTTCTACTTTAATTAGGATTTGAAGTAAGGTACTTATTTTATTTGTTCTTTATCTCACACAATATTCTGAAAAGCTGAACTGTAGAGTTTTGAATTGTTATTGGAAATATTATGTGGAACATCAGGAAATATTATGGAATGCAGCGTTGTGTTCCGCCGGCAGAACTCAACGCGGTTTTACTTTTTTACCAGAGCGAAGAAATAAAAATGTAAAATATTTAAAATACAAATATCAAATATTTCACTTCCTCGAGTGGGGATCGAACCCATAGCCTGCCCTGTTTACAGCCTCAAGCTTGTGCCCCTGCGCCGCGATAGGCTTCATCGTAGGGGCTTCATAAGAAACATAATAATGTACTTTTTGAGGAACAGAAATATTTTCGTTAATACATACCCATATCGAGTGAGATTAAACAATCCCAAATTTCCCAAACGTGACGTCATGCTACTTAATTAAATATTCATTTAGTTTGCAGAAGTAATTAGAGCTACGGTTACTCTTACAACAATTGCCGCTCCATTAATAAAAGTTAATTGCCATTGAATTTTTTTAATCGATATCGAATAGCCATTGTTTTGATCTTACCTAAAGATTACATCAATGTCTAGATAGCAGATTATTGATTGAAATTATGTATAATAAATAGAATTATGAAAAATATTATATGGACGTAAATATATTTATTCCTTTTAATGTAACTTACCAAGTGTGATATATTTTATACATGCTCTTAATATAGGCTATTTTGTAACCTAGGTACAGCACGCGGGCGGGCGCTTATGTTTAATTTTAAATAAAATAGATTTACAAATTTTGGTTCTTTCCAGCAGACAACTTATTGGTAGAGATACAAATACGCAGTTTACTCTAGCGTTTAAAACGAAACAGTACAGTATTTCCACAAACTATTGTAGTGTACAAAAATGTAAGGTTATTTAGAAAAAGTTTATGTAAAGTAACATGTCATAATGTAATAAAACATATGTGTATCTTAATTGCCGAAATTCAAAGGGCAAATGGATTTGTGATTTGAGTGTATTTCTATAGAAAAAATGGTTAAAAATTTAATTTAAAGTTCTAAAGACAGATTAAAAATTAAATATTTATATTATATTTTGTACAACTTTAAATTCATAGTTTCTTTGTTTTTATTGAACTAATAGTTCCTAAAACATATTTAATTGAGTAACTAAACATTATTATCTTGAACAGACATTACCTACTTACAATTCTGCACTAAACTCAAAGTCAGCTTCCTGTTATTAGAACAAGTCAAAATAGAATATGTAGATAAAGATACAATGTTTATTGACATACAGGAATGTTAGACACTTCCGTCATATATACGTAAGCAATTTGTAATATGATCATAGATTGATTCTATAAAGGGTCATGAAAAGTATATGAACTTATAAAATTAGACTTAGGTACACTTGTAATATATTTGTTTAGGTATTTTCTATGTCTGATTAAGTATTTAGTGATGTGATCAACACGAATTATAAAATACTTAACACTAGTTAGGTTAGTCAGGTGTCTTAACACTAGGGTCCCAAGTTCCCTCTGCCTACCTTGCCATGAGCGGGATACAGCGTGAAGCTGAGTCAGTGAGTTTAGATTATTTTAAAACTTTATGTTTTGATCTGTTTTCCAATATACAGACTGAGGAAAAAGATTTTTTATTATCTCTTTTATATTTTATTGGTTGAAATTTAAAAAGAAATTTAAAAAGCCTTTAAAAAAAAAATATCATATTATAGTCGAAAAACATGTAAGCTTCATAATCATTGTAATATTTTTTTATAAATTGCTAAAGCGAAATGTAAAAAGAAACTCATTCTATCGATGTTGAGTCATTCATGGATCGTAAGCGTTCACCGCTGTTGTATAAATATTCTTTATTATTTCTATTTCATATTTAATGACTGAAATAATGCTGACTAAGTCTAATGTGTTGTAAAAGTTATATCACAAAAAAGGAGGAGAACGTAAAATGATTGCAAAAATTATAGTTACCAACTGCAGTTTCTTTGATTGCAACAAACTTTTAAATACACTAAATTGATACAAGAAAGAAGAACGATGTGGGCATGCTTTTTGTTATATAAACGTCTATGGGCTACAGGTAACCCTCAAATTCTTCCATTCAATAAAATTAAGCGAAGACCGAGAAACTATTTTCTATAGATATTTAATTAAGGGCCGTATCGATGAATATACAAGTTTTAAACACGATGTACAATATTAACATCTGGTAAGGTATATATTAATAATTTCAGCGTCACATGTAACATAAAAACAAAAATATAAAAAAAAGGAAAAATATAACATTCAATAATTTTATAAGCTGTGAGGCCTGTCGTGGCGCAGCGGCACAAGCCTGTGACTGTAAACGACATGTTGCGGGTTCGATCCCAACTCGAGGAAATAAAATATTTATGAAATATTCAATTTAAATATTTAATGTTTTCATTCTTCGCTCTACAAGGCAAAATGCGGCGTTGAGTTCCACCACACAACACGAAATGCCTCAAATTCGGCGAAAAGTGGGGAATGAAAGTTGAAGAGAGTGTCTAAACATTAGGTTCCTAAGTTCCCTCTGCCTACCCTGCCGTGTGCGGGATACAGCGTGAAGCTGAGTTGAGAAGTAGAAATAAAAATATTCAACTTTTTTTTTTATTTATTCTAACAAATTATTAGTACATTTGTTGCGTCATGTAGCTATTGTAAACCACACAAAAGCACCACTTGAGTCATTTGATGGAACTGAGATAGCGCACGACACGAATTCTGATTGAAAGTACATATATAGACTGATTTCTCAAATCCATTTGTTTTTCTATGTTATGTAGGTAGATGTTTATTATTATGTAGGAAAACTAGTGTTAAGATACTCCATATAACCATTAAGACGTCGAATATTGTACGTTGAGTTGTGGAACTCAACGCCGCGCTATGTGTTCAACCAGAGCGTAATGAAATTATTAAATATTTAATTTCTTCAAGTAAGGATTTACTACCGCCCACCGCCTGTCGCGCCGCATGCGTCGCCACGTCAGGCCTCTTTGTCCAACATACCTATACATATCTCTACACGAACTGAGAGTGAAGATTACTGTCAATCATCACTATTTCCATTACTTTCACTGTTACTTTATAATCTTCAATGATTTTTATTTGTCCATAAAATATTTTACACAATACTAAATATCATTTTGTAACTTATAATTTATTCAAATTGTTATAATTGTTTTTATCAAATATATTAAATTTTTATATGTTAATGGGTAATATCTATCACTTTGAACAATTTTTTTATTTAATATTAAGTTGGGCTATTTATCATCAGATGTTTCAGATCTTTATGATTAATTTGACAATTTATAGTGTCCTAGGTCAAACTATTCGCAATGACACACAGACTATAAATGGCAACAAGATAGCGCACACTATTACACGGAGATAATTATTATTGTCTCGTTGATATTCTTTACAGCATGATTTGATATGCCTTAATGAAGAAGGACATTTGTTGAAGTAATGTTTATTTATAAGCATTTGTTTTCAACTAATTGGGGCCATCATCATCATCATACATATGATATGGATAAAAGTTTTTAAAGTATGAAAAAAATAAACTAAAAGATATCAAATAATATTTATTCAAATTTCAATTGACGATCAATGAAAAATCCTGTATATCTATATTTTTATCTAAAAATGTTTATTTACAGATTGTATGAGAATTTTCTACAAATTATAATTTTTAAAGTTAGGCCGCTTTTATATTAGAAGCACAATATAACATTACAATTATATAAAATACATTGATTGCAATTCCAATTTAATAATAGAGCGGTACACTTTTAAAGGTATACAAATTCATTTTATAAGGCTCTGCCCTTACATACTCAATGCTATTGTGAAAATGTATAATTTATTATCCGCGATGTCATTAAATATGTATTTAAGTTTTCCACTCCATAAATAAATGTTTCATTCTAAAAACATAAAAGGTTTCTTTCATATTTTAAATGTATTTTAAATGTTTATATATTTTTTTGCAACTTCCATAGAATGTGAAGGGAAATTATGAAGTTATTAAGCGATTTATTCACTGAAAATGCATTTGTAATTACCAAGCGCTCGTGTCTATACATGAATGTTACCCACTTCCCTACTGAACTACTTTGGACTATTATGTGAGGTAAAATAAAAACTATGTACTGTAATACTGGCTAAGTAGCTTTTTAGAACAGTAGAGATTTGCTCCTGGTTTATACGAGTGCTATTAATTATTTGTAATGATGAAGCTTTAGATACCATAAGCATAAATGTGTTAACTAAACATTCATATTCATTAGCCAGTAAGACCAGCTTCGTAATGTCGTTTTGAAATTTTATTTCAAATTATATTTTATTTTAGAATAAGTTTTAAAAATTATGTTACGATAAAAAAATAATTATACTTTAGAAAATACATTTAAATATTTTGCAAACACTTTTGAAAACGTTATAAAAAAAATAAATAACGACTAATTTTAATATTCTCGGTTCGACGTTAAAAGAAGATAATATGATTTATTATACGTATATACTTACCTAATTTATTAAGGAAGTACAAATTGCAAAAAATTCTAACTAAGGCAGACTTCAAATAAATATAAATATTATTCGTAAACAACCATCTCCAGGAACTTAACCTTTCACAACACGCCTATCTGGGTATGAACAAGAAGCGGGCGTCGGTTGCTACGACAACGTGATTCTATTTCGGTTGCATGCTTTCTGGGCCGGATTCCTTGCATGCACGGCCATTTCGACATGTGCAAGTGTATCAATTCATGTGAATTAAAATTACTTATTGCTAGACGCTCGATGGGGTTCAATGGATTTTTAGTTTAGCAATAGTTTAGTAAAATTTGAGACGAAATATGACAAATAAAACAAAATAGCTTTTTATGTGATACTGATCTCTTTGGTTTTGATAGATGTTAAAATAAAAATATTGCTTGCTTAACAATAACAAAAAATACATTGAAAACAAGAAGAATTGTTATATTTTTTTATTACTTTCTATAGAATTGCTTATAATAAAATTAATAGGACTACGAACGCTTAAGAAATCCATAGAATTCTTTGACTTCAGTAGATGGGGCTCTTGAAAGAATTGGCTGAGATGCAGGTTAAAATGTTACTACATTTATACATTGTCCTCTCCATAACAAAACGTGATTCGATACATAAAATGTAATGTGTCACAAACTAGTTCTCTATTAAAGATAATATAATAATAGATTGCTGTTAAAATCATTTCCTTATTAACTGACTTATGAAATATAATACTTTACAGCACGAAGAACCATAATGCTTAAGGTCGTTCAAAATTATTTGGACTATAATTTACAAATTATGAATTATATCATAAAATGTTAGGATCGTTTCATTTCAATCTGCATTTATGTATTGCACTAATCCATATAAATATTGTTTGGAATATTTCGACTAAATATGACCAAACAAAAAAGAAATGAAACAAAAAATCTATTTAATAATATTTATTTGTGAATTTACGCCAATCATGGCGCAGGTTCACAAGCGTACGACTGTAAACGGAACCTTCTAATCAAATAAATTAATTAATTTTATCTATAAAAAATGCGGGCTTCTTACTCTTTTATGCAATTTTGTCTATACCTATAAATTTCACGCCCACCCTACAATATATAAGTGTGCAATAAAGTGCAGGGTCTTCTGACAGGTGACACTAAGAAAAGAGGTAAAAGGATCGTAAACTTAGATTGTCATCATGACAGTTGATGCACTTGTTTAATAAAATCCGATTATAATTATTATAAATATCAGCAAAAAAATGCTGCTCCACATTTCGCTACAAATTCTTGTTAAACCTGAATTTGCTTATTAATTTTTTCGTTAAATATTATTTTATCTTGAACGTGGGAAACTTTCTTTTTGATTTTAGTTTCACATGTGACGGTTATTATTTCGTTTATATTTATTTTATTGTTTTTAGTATGAAATTCTATAGCACAAATTAAAAGAAAGAAATTGGTAATATATTCACTTATAACTAGGTAGGTATAACGATTAATTTTGGTTATTACATCTTTAAATTAGTGAAACACTGACGTATTTGCACTTTTTAAAAATGTATTGCAGAAGTAAGAAGTTGTTGTAAGTGTTAGTTGTATGGAATAAAATCAATATGTGATGTTTTTATTTTAATTATCTGAAGTAAGTAAATTTTTAAATTATTTATATAAGTCGAAAACGTGGACAAACAGAAGAAAACAAAAGAAATAACATATAATAAATATTAAAGAGTTATCGTTAAATCGTAAATTTCAAGGGACAATTTTTTATTACGTTAGGGCTTGTTGAGCCATAATGAGAAAAGAATGTAAGAACAAAAATCCTATGAAGACCTATCAAGATTAAGACTGCATTTGCAGACTGGAATTTGTATCGATCGTGACTATCATATTTTTATAGATGTGTTCTATATTTAAAATTTTATTGTTATTATGTGTTTGTTAGACAACTTTTTTTGTAGTATATATAATAAAGGAAAAATATTTTTTAGGAAAAAACACAATGATTACCTACTCTATTCGAAAAAAGGCGACTTTTAAATCACGACGTATATAAAAGGATGAATTTAAAGTTTATAAGAGCAAATTAATTATGAATTTAAGTACTAAATATACATAGTTTCTACTTAAAAAAAAACAGTTTATAATTGTTGCATATAAAATGTCTTTTATATAAATAACGACATTTGCTTTGCAATTTAAATAGTAATTTTGACACCTCTTACGCAATATATATTAATTTTAATACCAAAATCACGATAGAGAAAGTTTTCCGAGATTCATTCAATAGTTATGTCACTGAATGTTTAATGACGCTACTGTGCGCATTTGAACGTGTTAGAATTTGATAGAAAGAATCTGTATATCTGGTCTGGTTTAAGCAGAAGATGAGAAGTACGCAGAGCGAAATGAAAACTTGAGTGCCATTACTATCTCCTACCTCTCTGAAAGTTTTTTTTAGCTTCACGCTTTATCCCGCACGAAGCAGGGTAGGCAGAGAAAACCCGGGAACCTAGTGTTAAGACACTGCGTTCCACTTCCGTTCCCCACTTTCCGCCGAATTTGAGGCATTGCGTGTTGAGTGGCGGAACTCAACGCCGCGCTTTGCCTTATTACCAGAGCAAAGAAATGAAACATATTTAAATTGAAAATATTAAATATTTTATTCTCTCCACTGGGGATCGAACGCTTGTATAAGGCCTCAGTAATCTTAATACTAACTAGTCTTATAACTCTCATAATATTATTACTTTTACGACAATACGAACCCAGAACCTGTCGATTACAGTCACACGCATGTGCCGCTGCGCCACGACAGGCCTCATCAACATAAGTTAATATTTTTAAATATTATTACTACTTTTAAGTGTTGTTCCACATTTAGTTTGAGAGGGATCAAATTTCGCTACATTAAACTCATTATACGTTTTAACATTAGTATTTGATAATATATAAGATAATCTATTGACAGATTTTATAATATAAATAAATACTTTGCATTACGTACGTCTCTAGCTATATTAAATTTATATAGATCACAATTTAATTTAGCAAATATTATTTTAGCTGCAAATGAAATATAGTAGACATAACAATAGTGTACGTCACAAGGTGTACTTCATAGAATTGTGTGAAGGTAAGAAATTGAACAAATTATTGAAACGGCCTGATTCGTAAAGGACGTTTCTCTTTTGTTAAATAACAGATGGTATACACTTTGTGGCAGCTTTTCATATGGCGTGAGACAAAGCGAGGACGTGTGGTGGATGTTAATGATGAAATTACCATTTCGTACGTTTGAATTCTGCAGAACAGAAATCTTAGATCATTTGCAACATCTAACAAGGCCTTTAATTTACAACTAAGTTAGTTTTTTTTTAATTTATCATAAATATGTGAGAAATCTCATTTTTATTCTCTGTCATAGTATTTTTATAATTTTGACATGTTTTCTTGTACTTTCAAACTGTAACCTGCACATAGCAGGGCAGGAAGAGGAGACCTGTAAACAGTGTTACAACACTGCGATGCCATTAAGATGATTTCCGTTTCTTTCTATTTCTAGAAGCTCTACGTATTGAGTGAAGAATGGAATTTTACCCTCGCCAAAGCGAGGAAAGATAAACATCTAATTTCCTGGAGTTTGAATCGAATCCGAAACCTGTCGTGTTTACAGTCGTACCCCACGACAGGCATCTTATCCCATTAACAAGATCCATCGCAATATTTTGTCTAACCAGTCAGACATTGGGACACATTTTGTAAATAAAAAAAATATTCTTCCCCGTACATTTCATAACCAGAAGTTATCAAGGTCTCACTAATTGCAAAATTATAGTATTCTGAATTTATGATAAGTGATGATATAATTAAGTTTTTTGTATGTAAGAAAAAATATAATTACAATAATGTGTAAAAGTAAGTACATTACTTGTAGAAATACAATATATATTAAGAATTGTAAGATCTGCTCCAAAAAGCTATTTTCTTTGTTATATTTATATGATTCACATGTTCAAAATAGTACTTGAGTAACGTCGGCCGACGAACTGGCCTGCTCGTGACATACAGAAGTAAATTTAAACATTTTTCCACTAAACACTCCAAACGCAAATGTATTCCGCAACATGGATAGATGACATGACTTGGGTCACCATATATTCAACTTTACGCTGTGTCCCGCAGATGGTAGGGTACGGAGTGGTACTTTCCCAAGTACCACGTAGTAAATAATTTCCGGATTTGAGACTTTGTGTATTAAACTCAATGCTGCGCTTTGTCTTGTTAGTAGTCAGAGCGAAGAAACGAAAAGAAAAAATATTATTAATTAAATTAATTTCCTCGAATGAGGATCTTACCCACAGCCTGTTTACAGTTTCACACGTGGGCCCCTATACCACGACAGGCCTCATATAAATAATAATTTTAATAAAACGTGTTTTTGTTTTGATGTATAATTATAAAGTAATATCCACACTTTTCAGTAGTCCGTGGTCAAGGGTGGACTCCCCGTGGCAACGAACTACTGCAAAGTGTTCGAAACGTCGGGTTTCCAAAAACGTAACAATATACATGATTAATCCAATTAAAACTGTTTCATTTAAAATGTGTAATATTCGCGGCTATCAAAGACTTCTCAACTTTGTAGTTGTCTAATTTTAATTTATAATCTTTTATAGTATTGTTGGGCATATACGTATTATTTATATGTAACTGAATAGGTATGCATCATTTATTATTCAAGCTTCCGTCTCACGTGTATTTTCAATACATGTCTTTAAAATTGTTTTGTTCGACTCGATCATTGTTAAGTTACCATATTGTACCGTTTTTCCTCATTAGATGTATTTAGTCCCAGTTCTTAGTTAGGTATTAGTCATTTGTTTATAACGACAGCGAGTGGCTCGTCGCACACGAAACGTGAAAATTACCATGTCTTAATAACAATTATATATTGTATTCTAATTAAATAAAATTTTGTTAAAATATCTTATATGAAATGAAGTAAGAAAATAGTTTTAAAAGATGCCATGTAATACATTTGAAAGGTTTATATGTTCTGGAATTACTGGCATGATGAGAAAATTTCAGCCTTAACCCTAGTCCTAAACCCCAGCTTATTAAATGTATTCTAAAATAAACTTATAATGATTTTTAATACAATTTCATGTTTTTTTTGCATTGTAACAATAATCTGACAATTGTTGAGAATGGAGATGGTTAAACTTGACAGCCTATATCTATTAAATATATTATTCCTTCACTCTCAGCACATATGTATAAATACACGTACACTAAATCTGTAACTAATTACTGTCTGTACATGGAAGATATTTCAAAATAATATTATAGTACTTAAAGTGGTTTTTATTTTTTTTGGCTGATTTTACGTTTGTACGCGCTATGTAACGGCTAACTAGATTAAAATTCAGTTTTCACTGCTATATTTAGACAACATTCCTTCCTTCCTTAATGTTTGTCTTATTTAAATCGGTTCGTAAATAAAAAAGTTACGTCACTTTAAAATATTTGGTTCGAAAAATATGGATTTTTTTTTATTAATTTTATTTTCCATTCCATACGTATTGTCTTAAGTGATAATTTTGTTAGCACCAAAAGAGATTAAGTTTATAAAACAAAATATTTTTATTCAAGCGGGCGAAGCCGCAGGCGGGCGCTAGTTAAAAATATAATCGTTTGCTTAGTTTCGTTTCACTAAGTACAGTTAGAATACGCCTCCGCCATCACACAACTAATATTTTCAAAATAGACGAAACGTGGATAAATAAAGCATGTTTTTACTAGTTCTTAATTTACCTTGAATATTACAAAACTTGCATGCAATAATCACATTGTAACCGTTAACCTAATGTGATCATACATGGTGTTCCTTAAAAAAATGGAAAACAGAAAAATTGAAAAACAGAGTATCTTAACACTTTGTTCTCTGCCTAAAAGTTACATTAAAGAATGTGCAACTAAAAAAACAATTCTTTATATGTTTTTAAAACTAACCACAAAATATTTATTATATTTAAATGTAAAATAGGAAAATAATTATATTAAATGTTCAATATATTTCATAGTATATTCAAAATAAAATACAATAGACGCTAAGAGCAATGATCGATTAGTTTCTTGTATAGGAATTGGTGACCATAGAATTGGTGACATCTATGAATTGAACGAAAAAAGTATGTACGACATAAATATTATATCTTCTTGCCAATGGAAGTTTATCTCTAAAGTGTTCGTGAAACTTTGCGTTATGACCACAGACTGGGTAAGTGATATCTAAACAAACATACCGCTTATAAATATTTATTATACACACGAGCAACCGCAGCTTAGTCATGGCGGTACAACTTGGTAGACTTAATTGATGATACGTTAGATACGTAAACGTTGAGACATATTTTTACTTTCGTCATAAAAATACAAGAAAATCAGTTTTTTTTAAAATAAAACAAACGGATGGTCTCAGTCAAGCAGTCAGACGAGTTCAAAAGGCAAGAGTAACGGAATAGTGGACGCCACTTGCTTTCCATTAAATTGGATCTAATTAATCATATACGATACCCCAAATTCACTTTGTAAATCTTAAGCGAAAACTTTCGAAAAGTGCCTCTTCAATACTTACTTGGATCAGAACTGTTGGTTCACTCACACACAAACAAGAAATACACAAGCAGTATGTCACTTTGATAGCTGAGTGTTTTTTAAGTGAATTGGATATTAATTAAAGTTTTGATAATGTTAGTTGAAACGACGACGTACACTCTCGATGCGGTACCGTGTCTGACTGATGACGTGAAGCAAGCATGGTAGAGTCGCCGCGCCGGTCGCCTTCCCCTCTGGACTATAGAACGACTTTAGAACACCACATCCTGCTCACAATATTAACCTTTATATTAATTAAGCTAAAGGTCATAATCGAATCTTTCTGTATTAAGTTATTCTTATCTGGTTTCGGTCTACATACAAATTGTGTATGCCACGGCCGTTTACACATTTCTTTTAAACAGAGAGAAAAGTCGAAAGGATATCGCGACTTCATACTTATAGTTGTCTGCAATGTAATTGTGAT
The DNA here is from genome assembly GCA_019049475.1 of Eueides isabella. NCBI lineage: Eukaryota > Metazoa > Arthropoda > Insecta > Lepidoptera > Nymphalidae > Eueides > Eueides isabella. The sequence goes on from CM032402.1 coordinate 8,432,250, forward strand.
TGCTTCTAGACGCGAAGTGAAACGTTAAATCACTTTAGCTAAGGTTTTGATACGCTCTGTTATAATCTAATCGTGTAAATTTAATTTTGTTAAATTTATATATGACATTTGATAATAACAATATATCCAATTATTTATCAAATTATACGCTTTAGGTATAAATTGCATACTGCGATAAAAAAATATACATATTTTAATATGCAGGTTGAGCTCACTCAGCTTCACGCTGTAACCTTTACATAGCTGGGTAGATAGAAGGAGTTGGGAACCTAGTGTTAAGACACTCCGTTTCGTTCCTCACTTTCTTAAAAAAATTAAGCGTTGAGTTCTCTTCGAACTCAACGTTTAATATTTTTTTTATTATCAAATAAATTAAAATTTTTAGAATAAATTATTTTATATGGTGTTCATATCAATGTATTCATAAATAACCAAGGGCGAAGCCAAAACTCTATGTAGAGGGTATCTCACTACGTCCACGTAAATAAAATTGATATACTTATTTATCACTTATTTATAAATCATAAACTATGGTTGTTTATGTTTCTGTTATGAATTCTAAAACAAAATCACGACAATTTTACAAAGAGTCGTTACTACATTACAAAATGTGGGTCCCCTTTTACAGGAAACATGTTTTTAATTTTAATAATTAAATATTGTGTCAATTTAAACTATAATGGTTATAAACTATAATTTTATTATTAACTATTATTTTATAAACTATAATTTTGCAAAAATGTCTTTTAATGAGCCTATTATTAACCATACTTATAATGGTAGCATCGTGGATGGCTAGAACTCATAGCTATTTGTAATACAGCTGTATCACAGAACTGATCACGTTAAAAGGTTTTTTTTTCAGCTTTATGCTGTATCCCGCACACTGCAGGGTAGGCTGAGGCTTAACAGAACTATTGTAAAATATAAAACAACTTTTGAACAAACTTTTGTAATTCACTTCTATAGTTAAGTTTTCTATATACTCTGTGACCTAATTATTACATTAACATACTCATAATTGCCTAATTTATAGAGGCGGCCCATTACAAAAGATACTTTTTTAGAAAGCTGTAAAAGGTATATGAAGCTTGATTAAACATCGTTATCCATTCAATTATAAAGAGTTCACACCCAACACCCAACTGACCTATCCTTAAAATGGCGTGACTTCGCTAAAATTAGGCGACCCTGTTAACGTTCTGTGAAAATCACGCGTTGAGACTTTGGACAGGGTTGATGACACGTCGACAACAAGTGTTTATACTTTTTCAAATATTTTTTGGGAATAAATGCGTAACGTGGGAAATGGAATCTTTAGCTAATGGTTCCGTCTGCCTACTTTGCTATATGGTGCATACCGCGTGTAGAATTAAAGTAAACATGAAGTTTATAAAATATATTCTTTATTGCATAAATTACTATATTATAGAAAAAAAATAAAATTGTAAAGCATGTTTACAATGGCGGGATTATTTCTGTAAGAAATCAGCCAACCAATGGAAGTGGGAGAGGAAATCACAGAGTAAAAAACAAATAGAATAATTAAAACAATAATAAAAAGATATGGATCTATATGAACATATATACACTTACATACATATATATATATATATATATATATATATATATATATATATATATATATATATATATATATATATATATATATAAGATATTAAGGAGGGACTTTTCTGGATAGGAATAGGCAGTTGATTCCAAAGGATGGAGAAAAGGATTTTTGGAAGAATTTAGTCTTGCTCATCAGAATGTCAAGCGATGGAATGACAAACGACCGCCTTGAGCGTGAGGGAGCAGGAACCACGTTAAAGCGGGAACGTAGAAAAGTAGAAAAGTTTTGGTATTTGAGAATTTTAAAAAGGAATGTTAGGATGTGCATATCACGGCGAAGACGAATTGGGAGCCAGTTAAGTTGAACTCGAAATTGGGAAGCATGGACATGCTTACGCAGGCCATAAACAAAGCGTATAGCCAGATTTTGAAGTCGCTCTAACTTTGTAAGTAGCTCCTCGGTCACATCTAGGTAGCACACGTCGGCGTAGTCGGATTGGGAGGAGTAGACATTGCGCTAGCATAATTTTGGTTTTATGAATATATGTAATATATTTTTAAAAAACTTGAGGTTGAAATATGATATTATAGTTTACAATATTGGAGGACAAGGAAATAAAGAGGTAATTTTTTATGTTCTCCATAATAAACAACTTCTTTATTTTCTTTGGAATGGAGTGTTCCCAAGTTCCGTACCCTACCATGTGTGGGATACAGAATCAAGCAAAAACAATATGACTATTGGCTTAGATCCATAACATTATCTATAATAGAAAAGCATATAATAACATCTGTATTCTTTTATTTTTTCACTTTTACTATACGCTTATAATAAAGTATACTACACATTTCTTTTTTGAGCTTCGTGTGTGAAAATACAATCTGACCCTAGTGTTAAGTCAATCCGTTCCCATTTAGATACTTTCGTTCCTCGGCTTCCGTCGAATTATCGATAATTACATGATGGGTGGCGGAGCTTAACTCTGCGCTTTGCCTCTTTACTGGGATGATGAAAAAAATTCTCTTTTTTTGCGCTACAATGGTGTCACACTTATTATGGGTAAAAAAATTAAAAACTAAATACTTGTATTAAATTTATTATTTCAAAATCGCGGCCAATTGGATTTAATATTTTAAATTTTCTTTCTCTGTTTTACTGTCAACATTAAAATAAAAAAATGTCAACATTAAAATGTCAACAAGTATTATGATACTAAATAAAATGAGAAAGCCATGCCCAATTTACGTAAAGTATATAGAGCGATCGTCAACAAATATTTTAATGGCAATAATATTATAAAACATAATTTGCATAATAGTTAAGTTAGTTAGTATTAAGATTATAAAAATCAACGTTCCAGATATCCATGGACAATGTAAAGAACGAAATGAGTTGCCATCAGGTCCGCTACTCATATCCTGAAAATTTGAAAAAAATAAAAATATACTTATATATTTTTAAAAAATACCATCCCTAATGATAATGAGGCGTGCAAGCACACCGCGCACATGGGCCTCTGGGGCAAATAGTTTTCTACGTGAACGGACGCATATTACGCTCACTCGTCTGAAATATCACTAGGGTGACGGTTGTTTATAATGTAAACAAATTAACATTTTGTTCTATTGACTTAGTTTTGGTTAGAAGTTATTCGATTGTTGTTGTTGTTGTTTATTATGTTGTAAATGTTAATACAATGTAAAACTCATTTTCGCAAAAAAAAAATATACATAATATTACATATAGTAGAGACGTTTATTTACAGTAAAAACATTGTGTTACTGTGAATTTGAAAAAATGTTATAAAATTTCATAAATGATCAGGAAATGATGACTTGTAAATCTGTTTTATAAATTTAATTAATTGTGAACAAAAAAAAAGAAGTTAATTTACATACCAAAACATTTTTCATTAAAAGTAATTAAAAGGACGTAATAGCTTAGAATAGCAGTCGTGTGATTGATTTTTAGACAAATATCAGATATATAATAAAATAATGACCCAATCCATATCTATATATGTATATTTTTTAATATCATTTAAAATTAGGAAATAAAACTCAAAATTAATCTATGTTATTACTTTTAGTAAAGATTACAAATCAATTTTTGGAATTATGGAAAACTTTTGATTGTACATTTTTTATCTCTCCTGATCAATTGCTCAATAGCCTATTAGCAATTTAACACTGAAGCCGACTACATATATTTTTATATAATGTTTAAAATTAATGGAAAGAGTGGATGAGAAAAAAGTAAGAATCTGTTTACTGGTCACCCTATAGTATCCAATTTGGCTCTGGGAGGTCTTGTATACATAATCGTATCGAAATATAATTAGAAAACTAAAAATCCTATAAAATTACGTAAAAATGTTTTTATCGTAACACTTTAACACTGGTACACTGTAAGGTTTCTCTTGCATGTGTTATGTCAAAAAAATGCTATAACATAAATGTATAATAATAAACATGGCAAGATATTCGATAATTATTTTACATTAAAGTAAGTTAGCTATTTATAAGAATAAAAATGAAGAAATTCCCTTGATTTTGATATTTTTTTAGCTTTACGCTTTATCCCGCAGACAGCAAAGTAGGTAGAGGGAACCAGGGAACATAAAATTAAAATTTATCAAAGCTATTTAAAATTTAAATTATAATAACATTCCATTTTTCAACCACTCGTCTGGATTCACAAATTAGATTATGGGTTTCGCCTTAAAATTAAGTAGAAAACATATTATTTCATCTTCATTTGCTTTACCTTGTATACTATGGTAGATGTAATATGTTAAACTAATAAATACATTATAATTATTTGTTTTAAATTCACAAAATTATATTAAAATTGTTACAAAATAAAATAAATCTTTATTTAGAAAACGTATAGAAAATTATCCATACGTTCTCAAGAACCTTGACTACGTATGACTTAGTTGGTGAGAGCGGTAAACGGATTCTAAAAGACGCGAATTCAAATCCCGCTGCGTAAAATTTTTAATACGTTTACCAAATAAATATGTTTCTTTCTCAAGTGTAGATAAACAATTTAAAAATATTAAAAATAAATATTTTTTATTTCGTGTTCGTTAAGAAAAACAGTTATTTTGTATTTCTTGAATTTATCTACTTCTCACTATGTAAAGAATCACTAAGAAATTAAACATAATCTTGTACATAATATCTGATTAGCAATTGTTTTACATGAACATTGTGTAAATAGATAAGAGCCAGCGTATGTTGTAGAGCAAGATCGAATTAGGGTGTAGCTTATTATAAGAAAATTTTAATATAAATCAAGTAAAAAAAGAGAAAGAGAAAGGAATTACCATGTTAGACTATAATAATATTATATCATATTTCCATTTTCGTTGCTAATCAAGATTGAGCTACGTAAAGTATTTGAGTGTCGTTTGAATTCTTACGTTAGTAAAATCTTTCAGATGCTAAATTACGCATCAAGTTCTTTTTATAATAAAACGGGTACTTTATAGTTTGTTTACTATATCTTAGAATTTTCTACTAATGTGTTAACTAAATTATAAATATCGTTTTTAAGGATATTCTTGTTCTTTGAATTCAGACAGAATCAACTAATAAAGGCTTCTATTTATTTTAAGGATTTTTATAATTTGGTTATAATATAACGATAATTTGGTTATATTATAGCAGTAAAAGTGTTTTGATCACCAATTTATACTTTTATTTATAGCAGTATAGTAACAAGTTAATACGTATAGCTTTCTCTGTATAATAAAAGTATTTAAAGAAATATTATTGACGATTCTCGTCAATAATAATTAGCAAATATTTAAATTCTATTAGAAAAGATATATTTCTTTGAATAGTGTTAAAATAATTATATCGCACAGTCTTAAATATCCAAGTCTAAACGATTGTTTACTAATTCAAGTGTTTTAATTTTAAAATATTCTTATATTGATTTAATTATTACATCCATGTATGATACTTTACGTCATTCTATTAAATATTTAAATTTACTGCCTCAGACCTGAGATAAATCGGCGCAAGTACACAGTGGGACATTTTATTTTTTTTTAAATAATTATTTACAGTTTGACATCTAAGTGACAAAGATACCTTTAAAAATAGACAGAAGCGAGCATTTCACTCCTAAGGCGTGCTGTTATAATTTATTAAATCATTAATTTGTAATAACTTTTAACACATAAATTTCTTTTCACAACATTTTTAAATTGAGAAATAAAAATTCTCAGCTGTTTTCTGGGATCCTATAATAAAAGCGTACACTCTGTCTCAAAACAGAATTACGAACTCGATGCAATCGAGTTACAGGCGCGCTAAGCTTATTCATATTAAGTACATCACCGATTTTATTAAATTCATTAATATTTTTCTTAACATACATAATATTTTTAATAATGTATTGAAATGCATGGGCCAATATATTAATTTCTTTAATTTTTCCCTTAAACAATATTTAGGGTCTAAGTTATAAATTGCACGAATAGGTCGCTTCTTCTAGGGCCCAAAACTATCAAGTTCCGGGGGTAGCTCTTAAGATTCTGGTCGATTTTAACGATATGCTCGGACCTTACTCTGGCAATTTGTCACGTAAAGTACCTAGAGGCTCCGTAATGTTCGGATCCTTAGTTACTAGTGCCTCAGTCCGGACTTGATATTCCTCACGTTTGCCAAAAAAATCAATGTATGAAACAATGGCTGTGACTTGCCACAAATTGGTACTACAAAGATAGAAACGTTTAGTTCTGTGCCCTGAAAAATCAACAGCGATTATACGTTTGATGGGCACAACACTCTGTACCAGGCAGTGATCTGAAGATCCCAAAGGGGTGTCGACAACAACCTTGTTCTGTTCCAGATATGAAACAAAAAACATTTCATAATGAAAAAACACAATTTCATAATGAAAAAAAACACAAGATAATTTAGATATTTTTAATTATGTTCTTGTGACAGAATCTTATATCCGGTTTTTTTTTTATTTAATGTTAACAATCCTCATTTTAAAAAAAAACAGCTACCTTTGATTTAGAGCCACTATATTTAAATCAGAAGATTGAATCAGAAATAGTTATATTTATGGCTGGCGACCCGCCCGCGGCTTCGTCCCCTTGGATTCCACTATTTTATTTACTAATCTCAATTACTCTCATACTTCTCATTTAATCTTATAAAGATCTTTTAAGATAATATACATTTAAAATTTTAAAAAAAATCAGCTAAACCAATAAAAAAATGATACTGTGTCGAACAAATATTTTAAATTTACGTTATTTTTGTTTGTACTTAATTTTTTTTTATTAAAGGAATTTAGTTAAAGGTAGGTTGCCAAAATATCATAGTGAAAGCTGCATTTAAAACTGCTTAGCCGTTCGCACTAACAAACACAAACGGACAAACAGACATAAATTTTAAGGAACATTATTTTGAGCCCTACAATAATAAAACAAATCGAAGGTAAGGTATCAGGTAGTAAACGATAAGTTACAGATTTATTATAAAAATAGATGAATGATATGATTGACAATCAGAGAAATATCTTCAATTTTAATATGAACGCGTATTTTTAGTTTAGTTTATAACTCATATTTAGTAAGCGTATAAAACAAAACGTGCTGAAACAATAAATAATAACGGTCAAACACGACATTTATGACATTTAACAGTCGTTTATTTGTTTGATCGCAGATATAAAACTTCTACCTGAACGAATAAACAAATATATACTAACCTGCATCTTTTCCTCAACACGCATAGAAACTATTTTTTTTTCTTTTTTTTTTCTTTTTGTTAGTAAATTTGCATTTAGTGTTAAGATAACGGATAGCGAGAAATGTAATTGCGTATTTTTCAATAAATAAAATTAAATAAATTCAAATTTCGTACATTTAAGATTGAAATGTTTATTTAACTAATCTGTAATATTATACAACACTTAATATTACATAACGAAAGTTTATATCAATCTTTTATTTGAAAAATTAGTCATATCAAACGCTATAACAGTTGCTTCACGCCACGTCGCTTCTGTAAACTAATTATAACCTAATTACAATTATAATTACATTATTTAAAAAGAGATGTAAAATGTTATTTAACAAACAAGGATAAATCTACAATATCTGAAAGATAATATATTTGCTTGCATGACACGTCTGTTATCAAACGTTGCCTTTGTAAAGTCTAGAGATCCTTCTGCCGTGTTAATAACAAACCAAGACAAATTAATAGTTTTACTGCAACATTAGTTACTATCGAAGCTTTTGGTATAACGAAATATTGATGAATGAGCGATAAGATAAGCTGGATTTGATATTATAGAGCAGTATCGATTAATTACAAGGATATAAGGGTTTATAGTTTGTGTACGCGAGGTCATTTTTCCAGTGAGTTGCGCGTGCGCAGTTGTGTGTGTGAAGCGGCAACATGCGGTCGCTCTGCTTCATCGCGTACGCCATTTTGCTTACAGGTGTGTGTTGTTTTTAATTATATAGTGTTAGTGACAGTGTTTTCAAATGAAACAAAATATATAATACTTTTCTTAAATAATTCACAACGAACGAACAAAAGAAAACGAATTAAGTTAATTTTTCTCTATAAAATTCGCTATTTACATTAATCTTAAGGTTGAGGTTCTAGCCTTCAAGTACGTAATCTGTGTATAACCTGTTGAATTACTGTTTCGTTTCTCGTTAGTAAAAGCCTTTTCTCTTTCCTTCCACCGGTAACACAAGTTCGTGTTTCGAATAATTATCTTCGTTGTTCTCTGCCCTTGAAACCAAACTACTGGATTATGTATTTTTTGCATTAGCAAATAATTTTCAATATAAAAATATATTTTATTTAATATAATAAGGAAAAAAAGAAGTTTAGTAGATACATACATATTAAGTAACTAATTATAACAAGAAGTGGGGAATAGAATGAAGAATCTTAACACTAGGTTCCTAAGTTCCCTCTGCCTACCTTGCCAAGTGCAGGATACAGCGTGAAGCTGAAAAAACGTCACTAAAGTATACTTTAAAAAACAATACCAAAACCAGGATTTCTTTTTTTTCTATAACTCTTACATGCCTTTTAAAAATTAATATTTAAAAATCCAAAATAATATGAGATAAAACCACTTAAGAGACGAAGATATCGTACCAGGACATGTAACATGTCATCGCAAAGATAACTAGCTAACAACATTCTGCACCTACAGTTTATATTTCCGTGATACCTTAATATTCAAAGATTTTTAAGAATTGACTGATTCATCATAACTTGCAAGCTGTTTTTTCACATATTTTTTATAGAAAGTTAACTAAAGAAAATTCTAGTCTAATAATTCTGTATTCGCACGGAATTCAACGCCGCTCCTCTTATCAAACTAAGGAAAAATATACATATATAACCATTTCAATAGGCGGAAACTGAACCCACATTTATTGCGTACAAATGCTTATAGAGGAAATTTGTAAAACATAATCTGGTAATTAAATATATTACTATTATTAGTTAAACATAACTTTTAACTAAATATTGAACAATATAATGAAAACTGTATTACACAATCATCTTCAACGTCATGTTGACGCATTTGATAAATGATTGATTTTTGTACACGCGATGATTGTGGCTTCAATTCTCATCCAGGATAAGGTTTATATTACATCATCATGAGGATAGAAAGCTGAGAACGAAATGACTTACCTCCGACTTGAAAACGTATGGTGTACGGGTCTATTAAGCAAAAAACAACACTGAAAAATATGATGTATATAATAAGACATTATATATTTTTTAACTAAATATTTATAATATAGGATGTTTATTAATGGCAATACAGAAGAATGCATTACGAAAGACACATTCCTGAACAATAACTTGAAATTATTACAACAATGTGTCAATAAATTCTTGGTTGTTAATGGACGATTAAAAATGTATTAAATGCGGATTTTAATTTATATTAGTTATAGTATAAATATATATTGTTTGGTACAATATATATTTATACTATCACTAATATAAGTGGGCGATATTACTTTATTGTGGTTAAGGTAGAACGTGTTAGTCAATCAACGCGATGTACAGTAGAATTCCATCCGAGGAAAAAGTGGGATTATCTTTGAATTGAAATATTAATTTACTCATTTTCAATTAGACATTACGGGCTGGTGTTTAATCACGCTCATAATCTTCTTTATTTTCTGTAAAGAAAAATTTTACTTTTCTCCCTCTTATATTATATCCATGCATTTTGTATGAAATGAACTACAAATATAAGTTTGTAGTGATTTTTTACCTCCTTGTAGGTTTACGGACCCCCCTATAGGTTTTGAATACGCGGCTATTTTCGTACAAAATGCTGTTAAAACGATATATAAAGGCTCTACAAAGTAATTCTAAAAGAGTTCTTGTTCCTTTATTGGTATGGAACCCTCAAAATAGAAGTTGAAAAAAATAATCAACTTTTATTTAAAAAGTATTTTGAATAATTAAGATATAATTTTGAAAAAAAGGCATAAGAGCTGTCCATGCCAAAATGAAATAAAAAAGTTCACCAAGTTTAGGTAATATTTTAACATTTAAACCAAAAAGAAATCAATTACGATAATCATAATTTACGTTTTCAGGTGTGACATATGGACAGTCCTTACCTACACTAATCACATTAGACGTGGGAGACACATTACAAACCGCGGTATTAACTGTTACCAATGTCGTAACAAAATGTTACTTAGAGGGACCAGGAGCCCGCACCGTTGAATTTAAGCCTGTTGATAACTCTGATGACAAGTTCATAAAAGTGCCAGACTCAGATGTTATTCAATGTAGGGCTAACGTGACGAATATTGACGAAAGTGATACAGGGCTGTGGACACTGACCGCTGAGTACGAATCAGGATCCATTCAGTCACAGTCATACAGTCTTACGGTAAATCCTCCACAAGGTTAGATTTAGTAATAACTATTTACATTAGTAATTTTAAGAATAAGAGTAAAAATTGCATATATGATTAAACTTAACTAAATTAAGGAAAGTCAAATTTGAATCGTTTAAAAGTTTGAAATTGAATAAATTATAGCTTATTAATTTAATTAATAATTAGAAAACAGGTGATATTTTATTGTATAGTTAATATAATATAATTTTAAAGCGTTTAATAATCGATAACAACTTTAGTTTTTAGCTTTGTTTTTAGTTAAGACATAGTTAAAAAATATATATCAGTTCCAAGTATTTTAATTACAGTAAATTGATATTGCTGCAAAGCTAGATTTCTTTTTTTTTAGTTATAAACGAGATATCCTTTATATAAATATAAATTAAACTAGAATATAAGGATTTAATCTATCGTAACTTTTATTTCAGGAGTTACTACTGAAGCATCACCTCAAGTAGTAGGAGTATCTTACGCAGATGAACAAAATTTTAATTCTAGTATTGGAAATAGACACGTACTTACGATTGGTGATAATGTTTTTTATAGAAACGAAAACTGTAGCATTGTTAAACCTTCTGGAGAAAAAGTGGACTTGGATAAACTAAATTTAACAAATATTGAAATAATAGAAAGCTCTGAGATATGTTCCATAGCAATTACTGTACGATCTGATGAAGACATAGGAAATTGGACTTTAGTATCTGACGGACATAGATTCTCAGAAAGACATCAAATAAGATTGAACTTTTCAATCCACGTACAAGGTATTACCAGATTGCGAGTAATTTAAGCCCAACGATTTAAGCGTACGCGTATCTAGTCACGTCTATTGATAACATCTTCTTAATTGATAAACGCATTATTAAATGTCAATTTATTGATATAATTTTATTGATTTTTGATAAGTTTTATAAGGGGTGTTCTACAATGTTGCAGAAATTGTAAACGCTTCAACCAGCAATGTGACTGTAGTAGAAGGAAATGATTTATACATTCGTTTAAAAAATGCTATAGCTGCATTTGACACTTGCCGACTTTTGTCTCCTAATGGAAATGAATATGAGAAATACGAAAAAGATGCTCGATATGTAGAGAGATGTGGGTTTATTGTGAGAAGCATTCAAGCAAATGGTGGTGGCAATTGGACCATTCAGTATGGAAATGGAATCATATATAGAGCGCCAGTCCTTGTGACTGTATATGGTAATTGTTTAAAATAATTCGATTCTACTTAGCTTTCTCTTCTTTCCGATAATTTTGGTTTTTTATATGTACTTATCTGAGTGTGTACTGAGTAGGGAGGCATAAAATTATATTGCTTCTTTTGAAAAATTTGAAAATAGTATTCGAGGCCACGTTGGATGTTCTTCTAACTAGTAACAAGACAATAAGTATAAAACTTATTGATTTATCTACTTATTTTTTTACTTTTTCCAAAGCTGCCAAATCTGAAGCATCGGCCAATGTGGTCTGGAATCGAGACAGGCCAGTAGCGGAGGTTCTTGGTGCACAAGATGCCGTTTATTGTAGAGTCATTGGACCTGATAGCGTAGTATACTATGATGGATTTGGCAGGTGTCGTATAGACATAGACCGGGCATTATCAAAACATGAGGGCGTTTGGAGCATGAATGTTGGCTTGCCAGGCCGAGTTCTTACTGAAAACTCTTCATTCAACGTGACAGTGGTTAAAGCTGGTAAGCTAGTTCTTATGATATATCCTTTAGTCTGATATTGAATTTTAAAGCGTTAAACAATAGTCCTAATATGACCTGATTTTTTACAGACTTTGTATATTCGTTTGGTCTTCTTGAATTTTATTTCTATCGTTGATCCTTATGATTTGCTGTTTACTTATTTTATATATTGTTATTATTTTTGTATTATTTCAGATGCAAAACCAGTAGTTAGCACAAAAGTTGAAACTAATAAGCCTACAGTTTCACTGACTTGTTCAGTATCTAGTCAAAAAAATATAAGTTCATGCAAATTCCGTCATCCAACTGGTCGTATTTTAATGGCTAATGAAGGAGTTGGCGAAGATAGATTCTCCTACCATGGTTCAGTTGGGTAAGAATAATTTTACCTTTTTTATGTTATAAACGTAGTATATTTTAATTTATTTCATCAATTATAGTATACGGCTATAGAATACGATCTAATCAGTAAATTAGTTGTTTTTTTTTAAATGTACCTTTCTTAATACGTTAGTGTATCTAGTGTATATATATATATATATATATATATATATATATATATATATATATATATATATATATATATATATGTATATATATATATATATATATATATATATATATATATATATATATATATATATATATATATATATATATATATATATATATATATATATATATATATAAAGACCCTTATATAACATACATGATTTAAAGTAAGTATTAAAGTATTACAAAGATTAAAATTAATGCCATTACGTTATTTATGACTTTATTATACCTATACTAGGCTAGGATTACATTTTCAATTGTTGGAAAGAAACAAAAACGTTCTCATAAATTAATAATATTTTTATATAAAGCCAATTAAAACAATTGTTTTGTACATTTTTCTTTGTAATTTTGAATTAAAAAGAAAAATGTATAAGACAAGCAGTCAGTGTTGTGGTGCAGGGGCATAACCGTGTGATTATAAACGCGACAGGTTGTAGGTTTGATCCCCACTCGAGAAATTATTTTATTTTTTTTATTCATTCATCGCTTTGGCAAAGACTCGACTTCGACGGAAAGTAGGAAATGGAACGGAGTGGCTAAACACTGGGTTCCCAAGTCCCCTTAGCTTATTCTGACTTGAGCAGATACAATTATATTCTTGGAATAAAAGTTATATTTTAATAAAGTATGACTCTGTCTTTAATACAAATAATAATGTAATATAATTAATAGTGTAACCATACACACAGGTATTTCATTAATAATCACAATACTTAAAATACTTATGACTAATTTGAAGTTTTTTATACGTAATTTATCTAAAAGCCTTTCAAATATGTCTGTGGCAGTTCTTAAAATAGCTGAGGACTGACTAATCATGATAAGAAAAAGCAAACAAACGTAATATGTATGATATGCATACATCACATGATGTACATATATATGTTGATGTTATACATATTGATCTTATAAAGTATATATTTTTTTACTAATTATATATATATATATATATATATATATATATATATATATATATATATATATATATATATATATATATATATATATATATATATATATATATATATATATATATATATATATATATATATATATATATATATATATATATATATATATATATATATATATATATATATATATATATATATATATATATATATATATATATATATATATATATATATATATATATATATATATATATATATATATATATATATATATATATATATATATATATATATATATATATATATATATATATATATATATATATATATATATATATATACAGTGTAAACTCCATGTAACGTCACTCGATTTAACGACAAACTCTCTAAAGCGTCGAAATCAATTGGCTTTGGTTGGTTTAGTTTGTATTCCATACAATGATACACTCTACATAGCATCACACCCACTCTCAATAACGACAACAATTGAGTAATAAAAAGTACCTTTTAAGTTGCTAAAATTAGTAAAAACTGCGCATCTGTGTACGTTCTTTTGTCGCTTTATTATCCTAGCCCGCAATAAACCTTTACTGTCGGCATCATGCATACTGCCCTGCCCATCCGTTTATATCAAATCTTCAAAACATAGAGTTGGCATTTCTTCCTCCAAATACGACTAGTATCTTACAGCCAATGGACCAGAGTGAGATTAAAAGCCTCAAGGGTCACTACAGAAGGAAATTATTGATGGAGCTAGTCGAATCTGAAGGTAAAACTTCTGTTAATATGCTGCATGCAGTAAATTTTTTATCTAAAGCCTGGGAAGAAGTGACACCTACAACTATACAGCACTCTTTTCGACATGCTGGACTTTGTATCAATTCTACGAATGATGACGTGGAAACAGAACCTGAGTTTGATAGCGACGACGACCTTCCATTAACTGAGTGGATTCAACAGGTCAACATGGCAGGAAATACGGTAAATTTTCAAACCTACATCGAAGTAGACAACTGCCTGCTTACAACGGCTTCACTCACAGACACAGAAATTTTAGATTCAGTGAGAAAAACTGAGTATCAAGAACAAGTAGATGAAGAAGATGAGACGGATGAGCTTGAGCCTCCACCGAGCATTAAAGAAGCTCTGAAAGCAGCTAAATTATTGGAAAATTACTTCCTTTATCACCAAAATGCCTCAATATCACAAGATATGGATAAAATAATTAAAAACATACAACAAAATTACTGGTGCAGCAAAAGACGTCAGACAAAAATAACAGAATATATGCAATAGCGTTCAAATAAGATTCTTTTATACGGTATAACTACTAACACCAGACTGAAATAAACTTTTTCTTTTTCTAATTCTGATTTTTCTTCTCTCCATTTAACGACCACTCTCTATAACGCCATAAAATGCACAGTCCCTTCAGTGTCGTTATATAGAGTTTACACTGTATATATATTCATTTCAGTTTTTATATTGTCTTTGGGATAACGGCTTAAATGTTCATTGTAGAAAGGAATTTAGTATTAAGGAACTAAGTTATTTGATTAAAACAGAAATTCAATAACAAAGTGTTTATTTACAGTTACCAATCCGACGTTCACGCTCACGACTGTGGTCTTCTGATTACTGATCCTCTAGTAGAAGACTTAGGGCTTTGGCGTTGTGCAATGGAGTCAGAAGAAGATATTTATTATGGTTTCCTAAAAGTTTTATGCCCGTGGGCTATGAGAGATCCTGAAGTAGCTGCAGCTGTTATAACAGGTAAGATAGATAAGGCTTTAGAATTACTAGCAGCTTCGCCAGCTAAACTGATATAAGTATATGGTAGATTAAATGTTATTTTGATGAATAATTTGCAAATATTACTGTAAAGTTTCAATTAATTTCGTTCACTTTTCTTTTTACTTCAAGTAACACCTAATCACATAAACTTTTACATACTCTACTCAGCTTCAAGCTGTATCCCGCACATGGCAGGGTAGGCAGAGGGAACTCGGGAACCTAGTGTTAAGGCACTCCGTTCACCACTATCCGCCGAATCTGAGGCAATGCGTGTTGGATGACGGAACTCAACGCCGCGCTTTGCCTCGGACCAGAGCGAACAAATGAAAACATTAAATATTTCATTTCCTCGAGTGGGGATCGAACAGGCCTCTAACTTTTACAATTGAAATATCAAATTAATTAATTTTAATACAGACTACTTGTAATATTATTTAAAGTGTACAAATAGTATTACATTTTCGCTAATATAGTATCCAGTATTTTTGAGTATGTAGTATACTTATAAATGCACATTCGGGATTCAGGTTAAAGTACTTTTTTTTCTTTTTTTATTAAATATTAAGTAATTTGGTTGGATAAAGTACTTTTTGTATACGGACAGGTTTAATCATAATGACTTCAAAAGTATTATTATATAAAAATGGCTTTCTTTTCACCCCTTTTTATCTATTCTTCCAGAACCTACCTTACACGCAACTCAAGATGTCATCTCCAGTATTGCTGGGGACAGTGTCTCTATGTCTTGCTCCGTACAGTCGCCTATCAGTTACTGCTACTTTAGAGCACGAAACGGCACTGTATTTAATGTTGGACCAGGTAATTTATCTTAATGAAAATCTTAAATATGTCCAGTAGAAGTTTGAAATGGTAAAATCGGAACGGAGTGTCTAAGCGTTATGTTCCCAGGTTCCCTCAGCTCATCTTGATAAGTGTAGGATACAGCGTTAAGCAATAATGAAATGTAAATACATGAAAATAAAAAAAAAACATCAAATATTTTTAATTTTGTTATTAAATTGCTGGCTTATCGGTACTGGCATTAACATTGCATTATCAATAAACAGGTTATTAGATTATCTTAATCATCAAGTCCAAGGAACAAAACGTGATATTGGCGTCCGATTCTTAATTAGAGACAGATTAGGCTTAGAACTTCCAAATTTAGGTATAAAGTGGATATTAACACTAGACAGAGAATGTCTACCCTGCTGTATCATTTAGTATCACCAAAAAAAATGTATTACAAAACGCCTTTACTCGGTTCTTTTTATTTTTCGTAGCATAAGCGTAAAATAAGAGATATTTTTTATATTTCCAGGCAACTCCCACGACCAAGCAACTTATCTTGGCTCTGGGTTGGATGCTGGCGAATGCGGCATCAGGTTCCCCAGTCTCGCAACCGCTGACTCCGGTCTCTGGAGCTGCCACGTTGGCTTCGTAGATCAGAAGGAACCTGAACAACGTTCGTCGTTTACCGTCACTGTTGTTGGTAAGAATTATTACGAGTACTTTATCAAATAAATATATGTATATACCTATATTGGGGTCAATTTACATAAGTACCTCTTATCTTTACCTACTATTTTTAAAAGTGTTATTCCACACTTAAATTTAAGTTTAGTATTAAATTTAATAGATAATTTTTAAATTTAAGTTTAGTATTAAATTTAAGTTTAGTATTACCTATTATCTATTTGATAGATTTTATATTTATGACTCATACCATTTTTGACTTTTAATACCTCATTAAAAGTTAATTTACGTGGTAACTACCCACATGGCACTCCGTTCTACGTGCCCTCTGGTGAGCCCGCTAGGGATTAAGCATGGAGCTAAAAAAATGTGAATATTAATTACTCAGTTGTTAATATTAGATAAATAAACCTAAAGTCATGTTTATTCGTGTTTATTATTCTTTTATAGTAAATATTACGATATGTGATGACGATATGTTTTCATCCTTTTCAGTATAAAAATAAAACAAATCAATGTACATGACATATATAACATTTTGTACTGTCCTAATATTTTTTATATATAATTATGCGGTGTCTTTCTGGTGTACAAGATTTGTTTATTATACGCAACAAAATTGCGGCAGTAAATTTTTTTTGTTGTTGTTTAGTCAAAAATGTGCTTTTTATAGACTTATTTTTTTATTTTAATATTTTCCAGACCCAATGGTATCTAACCAGCGTATGGAGGGCTCACAACTTGTTGTAGAGGCTCAAGTTTACGAGAACAGACAACTAGACTACTGCAGATTCGTTCGCATTGACGGATTAGGTAAATCTAATTAAAAAAATATAATTTTGCTATATTACCTTAAACCGAGTCAAAAATGTTTTTGGTAAAAAGTTATGTAAGAAAACTAAATTAAATATATTCATTAAAATATATTTTAAATTGCCATTATATTTGGCTAGCATCCTAACGATATCCCTAATTAAGTCAAATGCCCTTGGGCTCATTTAATCTATCAACTAATCGATTAAATGAGCCCAAGGGCATTTGAATGCCAACACCCCAAAAAACTAGAGTTTTTACAAGATTTTCGTGTGATTTTTCAGGTTTCACAACTGAAAATATGCCTAATAATTACATAAATTTATCACAAGTGTCACAAGGAAAATGTGGCATCGCCATTAACAATCCTACCATTCTTGAACGTCATCCATGGACTGTAGTAACCAAGATACGGGGACAAGACGCAGAATTATCTAGAGTCACTCCTATTGCACTTCAAGCTCCACCACCTGTTATTGTTTGTAAGTATATTTGTCTTAGTTGTCTTTCGTCAATGCTTAAAGTCGAAATTATTCTAAGGTAGGTAATAATTGCAACGTATTTTATTATATGTACTGACAATAATACTGTCATGGGTTTATTTATTTATTTAATTTTTGGTTTGCTAGTGGTTATTACAAATTACACATACAAAATAATATTACAAGCATTACATAATTTAAATATTGTATAGCCGTTTGAAAGCAAACACTGCATGCATATATTGTGACCGGTTTATATGCATGGGTTGGGTAGTAAAGTAATTTAAAAAAATATACACATAGCTTTATTGTCTAAAGTCGTACGACTTCATCCTTGATTTTTTTTTATATTTTATTCATTATTCCTATTGATACCCTTAGATTTTTCTTATATTAATTATTTAGAATGCAAATATTGTGAGTCGAAAAAATGAAATTCATTAGGAAGTATTTTTTTTTTTCAGATTATCGCAGGTCAAACGTTTGGATAATATTTATAACATTGGTTGTCAGTTTACTGTTAATATCAGTTCTCTTTAGTTTTAAACGTAACAGACAATGGACTTACGATAGAGCGAATGCCTTAAGAAACAGTTTTACAAGAAAAAACATTCAACAAAATGCTGAGAAGAATACCGCTATGGCTGCTTAAATAAATAAAATATCAAAAATTCATTAATCATATATAATCTGTTTTTGGAAACATGTTGTTTCGCTGTTGGCCAGTTGGTGGTTTGTGCATTGGCATGATACTCCTAGGGAATATCCTTTAAAACGCGGCATTGTACTTAAACAATTGTACGATATGTATAAAATGTATTATTATTATTATTAAAAAAAAATCTTTGTTATATTTATATCATTTTTATTGTTGGTATGGGATTTTTTCAAATTTTAATAAATATATTTGTTAATATTTTAGTTTTTTTACCTCTACTAGTATTTTAACTCATAATAAAGCCCTCGTCACTCTGTAATATAATCCTGCAGTCTATTTCGACATAAATAGCTAGTGTTTTCTTGAGAACCTGTATTTTCAACGAATTTTCTCACTACATGCCTACGAGTCCTTATTCTTACATCGCAGTAAAAATATTTTGTACATATTTACGTTGCGATATTGTCTACTTTACTGACATATATATAACAATATTAATTGTGTATGTGTATGTATCTGTTTAAGTATTAATCAATATAGCAACTGCGTTTATATATTTTATCATTTTTAGATAAAGCAGAATATGAAAAATAATCGTTAATACCTATAATTTTGCAGAACGAAACTGAGTTCGATAATTTCGATACTGTTAATTTGTAAGATAATCAAAGATAATGGTAGATGGCTTTCAGTATATTTTGAAATTCCTTTGTAAACATTTACAATGAAGTTAGTTCTTGGATATTCCGTGATTTGTGCCATTTCGAATGTCATAAACGGTACGTATAACTAAAAATATAATACAATTATTCGATAAACATACATAATTTTTTGAGTTCAAGCGTTGTAAGAAGCATTAGATACATACATATATATCAATAGACACATAATACTTATCAAAATCCGAATTAAATCTTAGGTACCCAATTTTGATTGATTTATTATCTACATGTTTTTTTAGCTTCACGCTGTATCTCGCACATGGCAGGGTAAGCAGAAGGAACCAGGGGACCTAGGGTTACTTAAATACTCCGTTCCGTTCCCCACGTTCCACCGAATTTGATGTATTACATGTTGGGTGGTGGAACTAAACGCCGCGCTTTATTTTGTTACCAAAACGAAGAAATATAAACATAAAATGTTTAAGTTGAAAATATTTAGTATTTCATTTCCTTGAGCGGAGATCGAACCCACAACCTCTCGTGTTTACAGTCACAAGCTTGTGTTCCTGCCAAAACAGGCCTTGCTATCTATATATAATCACGTAAGAAAAAACCCTTTAAGAATTTAACAACGTGGTAAACTTAATAGTTATAATATCTGCTTATTATTTTATATTCTAATTTTTCAAATATGCTTCTATTTGCTTTTCACTAATATATAGATTAATAGAAAAGCTTAGGTCGACTTTCAATTTCCTGACAATGTTAGACTATTTTCAAATTTAGAAAATTATTTTTTGATTTATTGTAACTAATCCAAATAAGAATTGTTTAAGATATATTTATATGACTTATATGATATATTTTCTTTTAGCTATTTTATCAGATCAGTTTTCTGATCTAATATGGATTAAAGATAGACCAGTTGCTCAAACTCTAGGCGCGGATGAAGTCATTTACTGCAGAATTACTATACAGGCCCTGATAACTTCGTTTATCATGATAACTTTGGAAAATGTCAACTTTATATAGAAAGAGCATTATCAAAACATGAGGGTGTATGGAACATGCGGGTCGGATTACCGGGTAGAGTCGTCACTGAAGATTCTACATTTAACGTTAAAATAGTAAAAGCTGGTAAATTTTATATTATATCTTCAATTGTTTTTTTTTAAGCAAAATTTGGGACAAGTTTGCCTGTTATACAAAGGACAATCAACAGTTGAAAACTGTATTAGTATTGCGTTTACTATATTTAACTTATAACTACGACAAAATTTTATTTAAATTAATTCAAAAATATATTCAAAGTATGGCAACATTGCAATGCTAACGCTGCCTGCGCGTAACGGGCAGCACCAGCATCTGTTGTCAATTTTCAATCGTTCAACATCAAAACTCGTTCGTTAGCTGCTGCTTAATAAAAACTAAAGGTTGTAACTTTTTGCTTAATATTCATAACTCTGGCGCCAAACAAAACTAAATTATTAATAAACTTTTATAATTGAGTTAAATTGATCTTCAACGTTAACTACAATATACAATAAAAATCTTATATGTTAAAGTAGTCTTGATGATGCCAAAATAATTAATTATAATTTTCAATGATTAATAATTTTCAATGATTATCTATTTTTACAGAACCAAAACCTGTAGTCGAAACACAAGTCATAGTAAATAAATCGACAGTTGCTTTATCATGTTCTGTTACGAGTCCATCTTCTATCAAATCGTGCGTATTTCGTCATACATCTGGTCGAATTTTGGTAGCTAATGTGGGAGTTGAAGAAGACCGGTTTAGTTACTATAGTGATGACAGGTATATCCTAACATGCGCAGTATACAGTATGAAACCGAAGAGCTCGGCTCTTAGTTGTTGTGATATATTTCATTAGACATGTTACTTTATTTTAAGACTAGCACTTCTACAGTATACAGATTTCAATGTGAACATCACATTTTTAATTAAACACCTTTACTTCAACACTAGGTATCTGCATCTATCTCCTGGTTCTCTCTGCTTATCTTGTTTGTGATAGCTAATATGATCACATAATATAGTAATAAAAAGTTAAAATGTTTCACGCTGTATTCCGCACGAGGCAGGATAAGCAGAGGGAACCCGGAAACCTAGTGTTAAGACACTCCGTTCCACTTCCGTTCCCCATTTTCCGCTGAATTTGAGGCATTACATGTTGCGGAACTCAATTGCCTGAAAATATTAAATATTTCATCTCCTCGATTGGGGATCGAACCCAGACCCTGTTGGTTACAGTCAAACACTTGTGCCGCTGCGCCACGACAGGCCTCTCTGGATACAGCTAGAAGCTAAAAAAAAAGGCCTCCTGGACTACAAGTTACTATTGCCTACTGTTATACAATATGACATTAGAATTGTTGTTTTATCTAAATAATATATTAATTCAAATATTAAATGAATTAATCAACTAGTAAGAATGGGTCATTTCATCTAAAGAGATCTTTAATTGAACACTTTTTAGAAAATGCAAAAATTCAAATGTATTTGGATTTGAAACCATCTCTTGGAAACCATCCATTTTATAAAAAATATATTTTTTCAGTGAGTGTCATTTTAAAATATGGTAGAAATGTTTAGTAAAATATCCTCTACATATCCGAAATAGATATATAAATAGAAATAAATTAATGTATTAGATATGCAAAAACACGGTCCTGTTTTACATGAAAAGCTTCAAGGAAGTACAAACAATTTAATGTATATATTAATTTTTTCAGTAATTATACTGATTCTGACCCACACCAATGTGGTCTCTTGATAACTAATCCCTTAGTACAAGACTTGGGTCTTTGGCGTTGTGCCATAGAAGCAGATGGAGATGTCTATTATGGATTTTTGAAGGTTCAATATCCTGGAGTTACAAGAGATCCGGAAGAAGCTGCTGCAATTATTACAGGTTATTTAAAAATAACTTTGTTTGTAACTAATTATTGTGGTAACAAAATAATACAACACCATATACAAAAAACCTAAAAAGTAAAGAATCAAATAAAAAAGAGATGATAATCTTTAAACGGCTAAACCTGTTAAGTTGAAACATACTTAGAACATTTTCGATTAAGTCACCTTTAAAATAAAAAAAAATTAAGATAGAATTTGACTGTTTGTAATGTCTGCTTATGGGTGGTGATAGCGTCATAATAAATCTGATCAAAAATTACATATTCACTTATATTGCTTAGACAGGCAGAATGCGACACTAAGTTATGTTTTTTTGTGTCTGTAACAGACTTTTATTGCTTACTAAAATGTTAACATCTCAAAAAGGGGTAATCTGCTTATATATACACACATATATATACATACAAAAACAATTATATATTTAAAATTCATGGGGTCATTTTCTTGGGATTTAAAAGGATACAACTACAATGCCAGAGACAGACACACATAATAATATAGTTTTGTTTTTATTGCTTGCACTTTAATGCATTAACACAGACTTTTCTAAATATATACAATATGTACATATACCATATTAGATTAAAGCTTTCCATATATGGGATATATAGCATTATATATATACAAAAAAAACGTGAAAAATATAAAATTACTTAAACATTGCATATTTATTTGTATAATTTCAGAACCATATCTGCAGGCTTCCAGGGATGTTGTCACGCATGTTTCCGGAAACAGTATCACAATGTTATGTTCAATACAATCAACCATTGATTATTGTTACTTCCGAAGCCCAAATGGAACTATATTTAACATTGGACCAGGTAATTATATATTATCTGTATTATTTATTAATATATAAGCAAAGCATTTATGTTATATTTAAACTGTTTTTATTTATCTTGTCTTTCATAAAATATACTCAGCTTCACTCTTTATCCCGCATATGGCAGTGTAGGCAGACGGAACTTGGGAACCTAATGTTAAGACACTCTCTTCCCCGATTTTCGCTGAATTTGAGGCAATGCGTGTTGAGTGGCGGAACTCAACGCCGCGTTTTGCCTTATACCAAAGCGAAAGAATGAAAACATTAAATATTTAAATTGATAATATTAAATATTTCATTTCCTCAACGAGAGGCCTTAATGCTGTGGGTTATTTTAATAAATAAATTAACCCACAGCACTATATTACGACAATCAACATACATTATTCTATATTTGAGAAAAAAAGACAGGTTAGTCTCTTGATGCTTCTGTTTATTCTTTTGCTCCGTCTTCATTTTCGCCGCGAAGAAAGAAAAAAATGTAAAAAGTAAGCTTACGGGATTTAGGTGATGAATTTCATTTATCTGATAACGGGGCAAAAGTCGGCGTTGAGTTCCGCCACCTAACACGCAATGCTTCAAATTCGGCGGAAATACGGACTGAACGGAGTATCTTAACCCCAGGTTCCCTCTGCCTAAAAAAATACCTATTTTTTCTAGGAAATTCTCACGATCTAGCAACTTATGTTGGGGCTGGCTTCGACGGTGGTGAGTGTGGTGTGAAGTTTAGTAAACTTGCGTCTTCGGACACTGGGGACTGGAGCTGCCATGTTGGATTATCAAACCAAAGTTTGCCGGAGCACCGAGCCGTTATCAATGTCACTATACATGGTATAATTTGCTTGTTTCTTTGTATTTTACTAGAAAATGTTTTATCTCTCTCACTCTCAGCTTCACGCTGTATCCCGCACGAGGCAGGGTAGGCAGAGGGAACCCAAGAACCTAGTGTTAAGAAGTGTCTTAACACTAGGTTCCTGGGTTCTCCTGGGTTAAGTGGAACGGAGTGCCGTTCCAGTTTCGTTCCCCACTTTCCGTCGAATTCGAGGCATTGCCTGTTGAGTGGCGGAACTCAACGCCGCGCTTTTGCCTTATTACCAGAGCGAAGAAATGAAACATTAAATATTTAAATTGAAAATATTAAATATTTCTAAAATTTTGAAAATATTTTATAATATTTATTATTTTGAATGGGGTGATATATAAACTTAGTGAACATTTATATTGTGTAATAAGGTAAAGCGCGGCGTTGAGTTCCGATTCAACACGGAATGCCTCATGTTGGGAGCGGAAAGTGAGGAACGAAACGGAGTGTCTTAACACTACGTTCCCAAGTTCTCTTTGCCTACCCTGTGAAGTTGAAAAAAAAGAAAAATAAAAGAATGTTTTTTTATAGATCCAATGACAGTGAACCAGCGACTGGAGGGCTCACAGCTTATAATAGAAACGCAAGTTTACGACAACAGACCACTTGATTACTGCCGCTTTGTTCGAATAGATGGTTTCGGTAAAAAAAAAACTTTTACTTAAAAATAATAGTTTCAAAGATTGTTACTTCAATATGTTTTTCTTTCATTTTTAACATGTTTTTTTTAATTTGGACCATTTTTCAATACCGTGGTCTATAAAATCGGCTATAAAAAGTGGTCCATGCACTTAAAAAGTTAAAGAACTATGATTATTTTATCAATTTTAACTTTATTTATTTATGACCATTTACAATTTCATGATACAATTTTTTTAAACATATACAAGGTAAATACCTTGAATGAAAGATTCACTAAAGAGTGATAGTTATTTTTATTGTTTTATAATAGGTTCTTTTTTTGCTATTCATCCAGTAATTTTTGGTCTTTATAGTATAGTGGTAGTTTGTAAATACATGTATAATTGATCGTTACGTTTTATTATTACTTTCTAGCGTCACGCTGCATCCTGCCCATTACAAAGTAGGCAGTGGGAACATGGGAACCTGGTGTTAAGACACTTCCCTTAACCATTTTTCACCAAAATGTGAAGGCGTTTTGTGATCGAACCCACATTGTGCCCCAACGCCACGACGGGCCTCGTCATTACTAACACAAATGTTGATTTCAGGGTTTTCGCTTCAAAATTTTCCAAATAATTATATAAATCTGTCCGCGTTATCGCAAGGTAAATGTGGTATAGCTATCGACCGTCCTCATTTTGTGGACCGTCTACCGTGGACCATTGTCGCCAAGGTCAGGGGACAGGGGACGGAATTGTCTGTTGTTACTCATATAGCTCGTGGAGACTTTCGACTTATGCGTAAGTGCTATTAATATTTATGATAAAATTATATTATTATTGGGAAACGGAATGGAGGGTCTTAAAATTGGGTTCCCAAGTTCCTCTGCCTACTCTGCCATGTGCGAGATATAGCGTGATGCTGTGGTTTTGTTATTTGATAATAAAAAGTTTTTTTAGTTAACTCTTATATAAATTTAAACGTAGCGGGATTTGAACCTGCGCTTATTGGAAACCGTTCAAGCGTTCTGACTCATTTAGTACATGATCGTTTAGTGCTTTTTAAGGGGCGTGAGTGGAAGAAATGATATCCTTTTATTGAATTAATTTTAATTCAATTCTCACGTAATGCTTGTTAATTTTTTTTCGTTAAAAAATAATACAATATAATATAGATAAAAATAATATATTATAAAAAAATACATAATAGGCGTGAGTCTCTATTATAATATATTTTTTTATAGTTTTACGCGATGTATCACACATGGCAGAGAAGACAGAGAAAACATAATAACCTATTGTTAAGACCATTACTTCTGTCCCCCCACTTTACGCATTTTCTTTCGAATTTTTAAATTTGAGCACGCGCCATGTCTAGTTACTATAGAAAAAAAAGGTTAAAATTAATTTCCTCGTACGGGGATCGAACCTATCTCGTTTTTCAATCACACATTTATTCCCTTGCTTCACGACAGACTAACATTCATATAGAAAAAAAAAAATAAGATTTGACCTTTCCATTTACAGCTTTCCTTCTGCCTTCCGCGTGGGTCATTGTAATGATTTTGATTGCCGTCATGTTGTTATTGGCTGCGCTCGCGGGCACTAAGAGAAATAGAGAGTGGACTTATGGAAGAGCGAGTGCCTTGAGAAACAGCTTTAGGAGAACTGTGACACGTAATAATGATGACACTAAGGAAAAGAGTGTTACTGCTGGTCCTGCATAAATATATATTGAAAAC
The DNA here is from genome assembly GCA_019049475.1 of Eueides isabella. NCBI lineage: Eukaryota > Metazoa > Arthropoda > Insecta > Lepidoptera > Nymphalidae > Eueides > Eueides isabella. The sequence continues at coordinate 8,458,812 of CM032402.1, forward strand.
CAAACTATATTTGTATTGATTTTTTTGTTAAGTTGGCATCGTGTTTATATATTGTACGTTAAAAGTTAATAATTAATTAATAAACATTTAAAATTACAAAAAGTTCTTTTTTTTTTCATTTGAACTTATTTTTTTTTCTCAGCTTCAAGCTTAATCTAGCTGGTTGGCAAAAGGAATTTAGTAACCTAGTGTTAAGACACTCCGTTCCGTTCCCCACTTTCCGCAGAATTTGAGGCATTGCATGTTGAGTGGCGGAACTCAACGCTCGCGCTTGTTACCAGAGCGAAAAATGAAAACATCAAATAGCCGTGTGATTATAGCTTAGAATAGGATCACCTTAATACTGATTGGCAGGCACACACAGGGACAGACTCGACCGGATTATTACCACTCCCGGCATTTAAAACTGGCGTTAATTAGTAGCTGCGGTCACTACGTTTCGCATTACGGACCGTCCATTAATCACGTGATGTTTTTGTGTAGAATTTTTAATTTAAGCAAATTACTTCCTATTTTAAGTTAAGAATTTATGCGATTTGTACTATTTGTTGATGATACTTCTTTATTTTTGAAGGAGATCATAATAACGACAAATATGACGAAGTGAACAGTGCACTGTCGCAAATACTTCAGTGATTTGCTGTTAATAATTAAGTTCTAAACGCCCAGACTACTACTAGAGAAACTAAATGTATATAATATACTTTTTCGAATGTTAAGAATCAGAAGCGTGCGGTCAGACTGGGCTCTGCTGCTTACTAATATAACTCACACATGTTTAAGACAAAATTGTATCATGAAATTGTTAATGGTAAAAAATAAATAAAGTTAAAAGTGAGTGTACTTTAAATATTGTCATAGCATATTGTCCTATGTAATATTATTTTGGGGCAATGCTGCCGATATCGGATATACATTCGTAATTTAAAAAAAGAGCAGTTCGGGCCATTTACAGCATTGGTACACGAAACTAATTGAGAGATTTTTTAAAAAAATCTAACATTCATACGGTTGTATTTGTATCATAGTACATATATAATAATAAATTACTTGTTCGCATAAGTATTTACAATTACTTAAAGAACAGTCATAGATTTGATATTAATACAAGATTTAAAAACATGCGGATCACTTTCGAGGTAAAAAAGTTAACAAATCTATTATGGGAAATGGTACACGTACGTATAGTAAAATTGGAGAAATGATTTTGGACTTGCCAATTAAACAACTTAAAGTGAAAGAAAAAATATATTATTTGGTAAAACCTATTAGGTATTTAATTCAAGACTATTATAATGATAAAAATGCGTTGAATTAAATGCTGTTGGTACTTACTCCGGAATAATACTTTTACTTTAAGTTATATTTTGAAAAAAGCAAATGTTAAATTGCTTGCCGGCTCTTCTCAGCAGACCCGCCTTCCAAGCCGGTGGTAGCTTCCTCTATGACTGACATTACAGATATTTCTATGTAACTTGACGATTCAAAAGTGCTTAAATGGGATAAAGAATATTTTGATTTGATTTTGAGATGAGCCATTTTTATAAGATATACGAGAAAGCTTAAATGGAAAATTTATTCACACAATCTATTCTTAACAAGTGTTCATTTCAGAAAGTAATGGTTCATATTGAAAATTCTTTTTTTGTAGCACTAAAAATTTTCTGATAATATTCGAAATTATAATCATAAATAATGTCAAATATTTTGAGGCGATATGTGTGACACAAAAAATATTTAAATATCAGTATAACAATAATCGTAGCAGATAAATGTCGATATCAATACTATAGTGCACAGTTAATTTAGATATAATTAAATATTTTTGATAAATTTTAGATAATATTGATAAATGGTCTTCAGTCACATTTGAAACTCGTTAAGTAAAGTTAAATATGGCATATTTTAGCTTTATAGCGATTATTTGTGCACTATTAACGGTAGCAAATGGTATGTATTTTTAATTAGTAATCTATACTTACTATATATCTGTAACTGATCACTGTATGTACAAGAAAGATTTTTGAAACAAAAAACTATATTTTTTCAATTTTTTATCTATAAATTACTGAATTTCATTTACTATTTAATCATTTAAAGTTATATGTCATATAACTTTAAATGATTCAGTTTTTGTTTAGTCATTTAAAAAAAAAATCCAAATCGACTATAATTTCATGAACAAACAATAATCGGCTCGAGGGCTGTCGAGGCGTAAGGGACAAGATTGCAGCTGTAAATGCGACAAGTTGTGGATTCAATTGAGAAAATGTAATATATATTTTAATTTCATCGCTCAGGTAGAAAGGTATCACGTCGTCACTGCCGTTAAACACGAAATGACTCAAATTCGGCGGAACATAGGAAACGGAACTGAGTGTCTAAAAACTTAGTTCTTAAGTACCCTCTGTCTACCCTGTCAAAAGAAAATGGTCTTATGGGTCAACGGCAACGTTGACTTCAAGCTCATGAAATAAAATTTAAATATCAATAGTGAAAAACTTCTATCAATAGATATAATAAAAATATGTCTTTAGAACAAAAATATATCTGAAAAACTAATTAAATTTTAACAGGAAACCCATCAAGAATTTCGGGCGGTGCAATTGTTGATATTCAACAATATCCATTTGCGACTTCCCTATTAAGCGAGCAGGGCGGGAGCGCCTTTACCCAACAATGTGGAGGCACAATAATTTCAAGCTCTGCTATACTTTCTGCTGCTTCTTGCTTCGTTACTAACAATGCGTAAGTACTTAATATATTTAGTAATCTCTATTGTACTACTTATATTATAAATGTGAAAGTTTGTGAGGATACTTGTTCCAATTTTACACCAAAAAGTACCTACTTAGATACAATTTTATACACAAACGCAAGGGCAATACAATTCATGTAAAGATTGCGTTTCCATATTCTACACGAAATGAATGTCTTTTTATTTTTTATCAATAATTTACTTATTTAAAACTACAGGCTTCAATCAATAGTAGTGTGGCGAGCGAGAGTAGGATCAACAAATTCAAACACTCGCGGTCTGGTGCACCGGATCAGAAACATTGTAGTCCACGAACAATACCAAGCAGCTAGTCGGGTCAATGACCTCGCTATACTCAGAGTTACCGTCGCCTTCGCCTACAACGCCGCCGTCCAAGCAGCCTACATTGCTGGAGGTGCTTACTCGATATCAGTTAACGAACCAGTTTGGGCTGTCGGATGGGGCGCTATTTCGGTAAGCTTTTACTGTTTGTAATGTCCATACAGTTGTTAAGTAAATTGCAGCGTTGGGTTCCGCCGTCGCCCAACAAGTGATGGGAGTTACGTACAGATGAAAAATATTAATAACCTACTTTGTATGTTCATTAATTTTAAGACGAAATAAAAATTGTGTAGGTAAATGCTTAGTGAATTGACCGCTGTTGTATCTAATATAGGCCTTTAAATGCTGTGGTCAGTCGTAAATGGCGTAACAAATGTTTTTAACTGATTTATCAGTCGGTTCTAAGCTTTACTTCAATCCATTCTGAAACAGTTCAGTGGGTTAACACCTAAACTAGGATTACTACGTGGCAAAATAAAATATGAACTTCCAACGCATAGACACGAACAAAAGGAAGGGAAGAGTGCCTTAAGTAGGAACTGGAGGAGAGTTTTTCATTTGCCGTGATGAATTCCCGCTTATTTTCTCTCAACCAGGCTTGATTTGTATTTGTCTTTTGAGATTGCTTTTTCAACCCATTTCTTTTATTGGAATGAATCATCAGACAGGTGTTTGAAACACCTATCTGACGTTTTAGGCTACTTGCGTTCATCATGTCATATTGTTGACAAAAATATGGTAAAACTAGCTTTGCCCGTGCCCGTGAATTCGTCCGCGCTTCCGTTGTTTTTCGTATAAAAATGAGCATAATAAGAAACCTTCGGTTTTGATCCGAACTGCTAAGCTATTGGACTAAGCTAACTGCTAAGTTACACGTGTTATTGTGAGTCAACCATAAAAGATAGACATATGCTGTCTCAGGATATTTTCTTTATAATTTTATGTAGAATATTTCCATTTAACATGGTTTCGCTGTAGCTTTAACCATTAAAGCTGCATACGCGACGGAAGCTTACAAATCAAGTAATTTCTCCCGTTTTCCCAACATTTCCTTTCACTGTTCTGCTCCTATTGATTGTAGCATGATAAAAAGTATACTATGTCCTGCCCAGGAGTATGAAGAATAACTGTACCAAGTTTCGTTAAAATCCGTCAAGTAGTTTTTGTTTCTATAAAGAACATACAGACAGACAGACTGACAGACAAAAATTTTACTGATTGCATTTTTGTCATCAGTATCGATCACTAATCATCCTCTGATTGTTATTTTGAAAATATATTTCATGTACAGAATTAACCTTTCTACAGATTTATTATAAGTATAGATTATATCTATACCGAAAGCCCTTAACAGTAATTCTTTTATTTATTTTTTTTAATTTAAGTTTTACAATATTACTTATATTATTACAACCTCATATACAAACTTAATTTAAAAAATTAAACTTAACATACACAATAAAATATAAATTTACCCCCATGGAACCCACTCAAATACCCACAATGCCTCAAATTTGGCGGAAAGTGGGGAACGGAAGTGGAACGGAGTGTCTTAACACTAGGTTTCCGGGTTCCCTCTGCCTACCCTGCCACCCACGCTAGATTAGAGCCTTTGCTAGTTAAGTAAGTAATATGACAACTTGCATACACATAGAGATGAAATACTACGGTTTAAACATTTCAGGCAACATCAGAGTCATCGCCTGAACTCCGCCATGTCCAGATCTGGGTGAATGATCAACAGCTGTGCACAGATCGGTATAGGGAGGTTGGCTTTAATGTTACCGACGGGATGATTTGTGCTGGATGGCTTGATGTAGGAGTTAGGGGGCAGTGTCAGGTAATCTTATTTTTTTTTTATTTTATTATAATTTTTTTCAAGTTTTCAAATGTTATTTGAAGGTGTTTAAAACAGGGCTACGGAAACTTTACAAACAAATTTGTACGTTATCTTAGCCTGGTTTTACTTTCAACTTTTAGAAAAAGATTTTGGTGGATGCATTTCTAATTGTAAAGAGCAATATTTTCATGATTGATAAAAAATATACGTAGTTTTAAATGTTTATACATCAAATTACGTACATTTATTAATTTATTTCTTTATAAATCAAAATATTTGAATTTCTTTTAGGGTGATGCAGGCAGTCCACTTGTACACAACGATGTCGTTATAGGGGTCTTCTCTTGGAGTCAGGGTTGCGGAAACAGCCGCTACCCTAACATCAACACTAGAGTCTCATCGTACTCCAGGTGGATTGAAGAAACTGCTACTATTGAATTGTAAATCAATGTCCATGATTATAACATGCTGTTACATTAATAAGTAACCTTAATAAAATAAAATCTTTTTTTAATTCTACCTTTGATTTTTTTAGTTTTAAATTTATTTTTATTTACTCGAAACTATGAATGATGTAACGATTTAACCATAATATAATTAGGCCTAACATGGCAATGTGGGTTCGACACAAATTGCATTCCCTCAAATTTGATCGAAAGTGGGGAGAGTCAACGAAGTGTCTTAAAACTACGTAACCCAGTTGTCTGCGTTCTGTGTCATGTGTGACATACAGTGTGTAGCTGAAAACAAAATCAACTTTAATCATGTCAAACTTGTACTATTCGCCTAATTTGCCTTTATCTAAAAAATATTTTCAACTTCAAATTTCAAATGAAAACTTTTAAACGTCTTTCTTAACTTGCATGAAAGATATTTCAAAGTAAGTAAGTAATTCTCAAAAAAAAATATAGTTAATATCGATCGGTAAAAGGGTTCTTGATGATTTAGGTTAGATTGTGTTATCGGATAATTCAACAACGATAAGTGTATATCCCACAAGAGCATTCTTTGACGACAGCTTATCAGTTATCTGTTGGACATATTTGTAGAGATAGCTTACGATTGGAGCCAATAGGAAAAACTAATACATAAATCATGATAAACTGAAAATATTTAAAACTGTTCTAAGATTTAATATTGAGTGACAAAAAGGGCTAGCAATCGTCACATACTAAACCTGGTCCATTAGTCCGTAGGTTCATTGTTATTTATGATTTTGATTTGTTTGATGAACAGCCGTGTGATTCCGGCTTGGAATAGGATCACTCTGGTACTGATGGTGTCGTAAAAGGCGATTAAAGTACGTGTGGGCGAGTCACGTTGTCAGTAATGGCAACACGCATGGGCAGACTCGACCGGATTATTACCACCCCCGGCATTTAAAACTGGCGTCTAGTAGTGGATTCAGCTACTGCGTTTCGCATTCGCGGCAACGTTGCTGTAGCTCCTCTAGCGTCTCCTCTACACACAGAGCCGTGGGCGACGATAATCACTTACCATCAGGTAACCTGTACGCTCGTTTGCCGTCTTTTCAATAAAAAAAAACACTGATTGCACACGTGCTCAACATTTGGGTACTACAAAATTAATTGACATTTTCAACTCACAAGTTAATAAGTATAACTGTAAAAGCTACAGGTTGTGGCTTTGATCTCCAATCGATGAAATTTTTCAAATATTCAAATAAATAACTTAATATTTTAGGCAAGGCGTAGCGTTGAGTTGAGCCACTTAACACGCAATACTTCGAATTCGGCGGGTGGTGGCGAACGGTACGAAGTGTCTCAATGCTAGATTCCCAAGTTCCCTCTGCCCTGCTATGTGCGGAATACGACATAAAGTCTTAAAATGATATAGGTACATATGAAATAGAAGAAATAGAAGCAGCTTAAGTGCTTACAATATTACTATATATTTGGAAAAAAATTAAAACAATTATTACGATTTAACTTGGGAGCCTAGTGTTAAGACACTCCGTTCCATTCCCCACTGCGAGTTACCAGAACCAAGAAATAATAATATGAAGTATTTCGTGTACAGGCACACGCACGTGCCCCTGTGCCACGTCAGGTATCACAAAGTGTCAATAGAAGTCGTTAATTGTTGCTATAACGAAGACCTTCAATATATTGACAACGTTTGACCTTGAAACTAGTTTAACGCTATATCCCTAGCGGCGTAGGCAGAGAAAACGGAGCACCAAACGCTACGATCTCGGCATACCTCTTTCCCCTTGTCCACTGTCATCAACCTCTTCATACATGTCCTTTGGGGGGTTCTCATGCTTTTTACGTGCCCACCTCCAGTATCGTAGATATCGAACATCGTTTCAAGATCAACCGAGGTCTTCCCCTCCCTCACTTACCACTCGCTGTTGCTTCATTAATGTTTTTAGCCATTATTTCTCTAATAATTCCCTCGACGTCCTGAGCACGTTCTTCTTCATTCTCACTGTGACATCCACGGTAGTACTACCATTCTCTTGACCTTGAACATAAGTCAATATTCGTGAATAAATAAAAAAAAAACATATGTTTAAACAAAATTACGACACATTGCATTCAAAGTCACTTAATTTTACGACTTTCTTTGTTATAGTTTGGTTGATAATTATGAATTATTGTAATTCACGACAATACTAGTAGGTAAATAGATAATGATATTTCATACGTTATATCTGCAGAGCCCATTTTTTTAAAAAATATGATATGGCTTATATTTGCTATAGAAAACTGTTATGTCACGCTGTATTCCGTACATAGCAGGGTAGTCGGAGAGGACTTGAAAACCTGGCGTTAAGACACTTCTTTCCGTTTCCACTTTTCGCCAAATCAAATACATTGTGTTGAATACCGGAACTGAACGCTGCGCTTTGCCTTGTTGCCAGAGCAAAGAAACGAAATTATTAAATATTTAAATAAAAAATATTAAATATTTCATTTCCTCGAATGGGGATCGAACCCACAACCCATCGCGATAAGCTTAATTTATCTATTTAATGTATTTAATTCTACAATAAAGGGATGCAGCTGTAAATAAGATTTATAATTAGCTAGTTCAATAAACAGTAATTTATACCGTTCAGCGTAATTAAACAATACATTCAAATTCAAGAAGTGTCTTTACTTTTCACCCGAATTCTATACACTTTGTTCTCAGTGTAGAAAATCAGTTGTTTCGTTTGTTCTAACAGAAAGGAGAATTAAAAATGGTTTATTGCCACGAGTTAATATCGAACCTACAACCATAGACTCCTACTATGAAACTCTTACCAATGTACTATAAAGGTGTCCGAATTATATTTAATTTACTACAATTATATGTTAAATAAGTTTTCTAAACATTTAAATTAACTGCTAGAGGTTTTTTTTAGCCACTGATATCAACATGGGCGACAGCCAATCATTTTAATTTAAAACATTAAATGAGAGAAAAAAAAAATGTAAACAAAACGAAATGAATACTTCTGTCAGTTTAAATTAAATGTTGAAATGTCCACACGTGTTTTACGTTATGTTATCTTTGCGATTCAGTTGAAAATAGTGTGCGCGGTCGTACAATATGAGGAGCCTGAATTTATAAGTCAGTATAAATACTTTATTATAATATATTTTAACTGCATGTTGAGAGAGATTCCTAGAGTCTTAACAGTTGTCAATGGGATCTTGATTGAAATTGTATGTATTTATAATATTTTTACTGAGTCCAAAAAGAGGATACTTCTCTTAGATGTATCTCACTTGGTATCTTCTTAATCAACGAAAAAAGAAGACTAAAGTAATCATATAAAACAAATATGACACTCAAGAGAATATTTAAATAATTTTAAGATTTCTGTTCTGTTGAAAGGAAGTGCCGTCTTGTGTTTCGCCGATCGTTCGAGTCAATCTCACTCGATTTAATCCAGAATTTTCATTTCTTGGCTCTGGTAACAAGACATAGCCCGTTGTCGAGTTTCGCTTCTTAACAAGCAGTCTCAAATTCGGCGGAAAGGGGGGAACACAAGCCTTATCTTTAAGATTTCCGTTCCTAGGTTTCCGCTGCCTACCCTGCGTGGCTGAGTAGGCAGAGAAATCTTTTTGTTTTCTGTTTTCTTAAAAATCTTTTTCTTTCTTTCTTCTTAAATAACTTATTTTTTATAAGATTTAATAATTATAAATTGAAACATTTTCTTTATGAAATTCATTCCAACGTTGCACTGTAGGAAATTCTTTATCAGAATTTCAGTTTTAAATTTAAATTATCTTCTAAATTACAAGTTGTATTTTACAAGTTCTTACTTAATTTAAATGTTAAGCTCAATTAAACTTCAATACGCCGCGCCTAAAGTGAACAGCATAACACCGGTTACCGATAACGAATCGCGGTGTTAAAATATAAATATCTTTTCTTAAATATAAATATAAAAAAGAAATATATATATATATATATATATATATATATATATATATATATATATATATATATATATATATATATATATATATATATATATATATATATATATATATATATATATATATATATATATATATATATATATATATATATATATATATATATATATAACTATTGTTAGGGGTATCTATTAATGCAACCAAAAACTCTTTGTAACTATTTATCTGTGCGTTTGTGCATGACCTCAGAAACAGCTTAATCAATATACCTATATAAATATTTTGGCAAATTTTGGCAAATAACATTTAGAATTTTGTATTGCTTTCATGTAAATCAGTTCATAAATAAGATAGTTATAGAAATTCAAGATACTTTGTTTGACTAATACAACTCTTTTTTTTTATTACTTAATTAATGTTTTTTTTATTGTAATAATTATTGTTTATAAAATGATAAATTTATTAGAACAGGAAAGTAAGTCATATTAATATAGAACAGTAAAGTACGAAATATAATGCGATTTGAAATCCTTTTAAGTACATATTAAAAAGATTTTACTCTACTGATGAAATATTTTAATATAATTCTTAGTTGGGTTTGGCTAATATTAATCATTTTGTAAAAAAAGCCTGTGTTATTTTCTAATGTATTAACTGTGCATTTGTTTATTATTACAGCAAACTCCAAAATTGAGCTGGAATCATTAGAGATATCGGCCAGATTGAACGATATTATCATCATATCAGCTCCTGTTATCAACAGCCGCACTACTTACTTTTTAAGCAAACCAAATGGCGAGGCGTCGAAACTAAATTTAAGTATAAACGAAATTAACATCGGAGCTAAACTTTACAATTATACCTTAGACAAATATATAAAGGGAAAATTAAAAGAAATAATAACACCAGTAAATAAATATCGCAAATTCAATCAAAATGGCGATTGGTGTTTAAATTTGAATACTCTAACCGTAAGAGAAGGAAACTTAATGCCAAATGACTTTAAGATAGGTCCGTTGACTGACGACGATCATGGTAATTGGGTGATAAGTGGGTATTATGATAATGTTGGACAGTTGATTGAAGTTTTTCAAGTGATTTCTATAATAATAATAGGTAAATTTTTAATTTAACGTTGCATTTAAAAGTATAGACTTACCTGAAACAACTAAATATATCGTAAAATCATTCACGTGTATGTATACATCTACTGAACTTCTATAGGTACAACTAACGAATTTCATACTTAGCTACAAATAATTAAATGTATTTTTGAACTGTTTGTAACTATACAAAAATATTGTAATTTTATAATATTATACTTTACCTTTTGTGTTCATAAAATTGGGTTGTTAAAAATATTAAACAAGATACCTGCCAGTATAGGCAGCTATTTATTTCTTTTTTTAACTTTGGATCTAGAATGCTTTCTTTTTATTTGTTTTTATAATTGACACATTAATAATCTTCTTATGACAGAATACGCGCAAAAGCAAAAAAATTACACGGGAATACAGTTTATGATCTGTAAGGTGGGAAAATTCGGCGGAAAGTGGGGAATGAAAGTGGAACGGCGTGTCTTAACACTAGGTAGGCAGAGGGAACTTGGGGCCTCTGCCGACCCTGCCTTGTGCAGGATGCAGCGTGAAGCTGAGTAGTAAGGCGGGAAAAATGTATATTTTTCATGAATTTGGTGTGCCGTAACTTCTAGATTAATTCTTCCAAGAACGCCAAAGCATGTTCACTGACAGTCTACACAGTCATTAGTCACACAAACATAAAAATAACCCGAGAGTGACTTAGCCCAAATCTATGTCGTACTCAAAAGTAACTTGCAGACAAAGCTGAATTTTACTTCTTTTTATCAGAATGTCTCGAAATTATCAAGTAGTATTACTACTAGCTATTGTAGTAGTATAGAAGGGGTTTAAAGGTATCGATATAAAAAGATAAAAATATTAAAGTAACATTTTAAACGAGATCCCTTGCTGATATTTTATTAAATAAAACATTTTTTCCTGCAAAACAATTCAAGCCTAGTTGAAAGATTATATTTATATTTATTTATTAATTATAAAAAAAGAAAATTTTAACTAGGATATTAGAATAGCTTCACGCTGTATCCCGCACGAGGCAGGGTAGGCAGAAGGAACCCGGGAAACCTAGTTTTATGACACTCCGTTCCACTTCCGTTCCCCACTTTCCGCCGAATTTGAGGCTTTGCGTGTTGAGTGGCTGAACTCAACGCCGCGCTTTGCTTTATTACCAGAGCGAAGAAATGAAGCATTAAATATTTAAATTGAAAATATTAAATATTTCATTTCCTCGACTGGGGATCCCAGAACCTGTCGGTTACAGTCGCAATCTTGTGCCGCTGCGCCACGACAGGCCTCAGAAAGAACAATTAAAAATAATTTTCTTTTTCAGAGCCTATAACTACAGAACCATCTAATCCCACATTAAACGTAGGCGAAACATTAAATTTACGCTTCGCCCATCCAATTCGACATCTCGAAACATGTGAATTAGTTGCCCCAAGATTCGATAGATTTTACGATAGAAATGGAAATTATAAAGAATTTTGTAGCTTCCGAATTCCGAATGCAACGAAACAAGATGAAGGAGTATGGAAAATTATAGGAGTTGGTAAAATTGTGTTTGAAGGGAATGTGTTTTTGAAAGTAAATAATGTTTTATCAAATGATTATATCTTTTTTTTATTTTAATACTTTTGTTAAAGGTAATGTATATAGTTTTAAAATCAATGGTTCGACCTATTATAATTTATATTTGCAAGAAAAAAAGAAAGACCTCCAGAGATCAAAACCAAGCAACCCTTTAATAATAATCTGAGTCCCGTGTCTGTTTCTCGACGGCCTTATCAGACTTCAATTATTCTGCAGTATCTTAAATTTGGCCGAAATTAAACTACTGAAAGTGTAAACATAAGCCGAAATTAAACTACTGAAAGTGTAAACATAAGCCGAAATTAAACTACTGAAAGTGTAAACATAAGCCGAAATTAAACTACTGAAAGTGTAAACATAAGCTTCTCTGTGCCCCTGCCTATAGTAGATTAATCTATCAAATAGTACAACATATATGTTATATACTCATATGTTATATTTTCTTAGGCATGTAAAACGTTACATATTACACCATCACAGTTACCATTAAAGGCGGAAACGAGGTAAAGGTGATGGAGGCGAAGACGAAGTAAAGGTGTGTCACATAGGATGGCAAAGTCATCTGAATCCTTCAGTACTTTGAGTGTTTTCACATGGTCCAGGTATCACTTGCGTGGAGCAAAATCTTAAAAATGGCCCACCATAGTATATACCCAATGGATTCATATTTCAAAAGAAACGTTTTTACAAATAAAACAAAACATAAAAAAAACAATAATCTACATATAAATGTATAATGTCACATGTTAAGCATTACAATCAGTCACTGTTAGAGGCGGAGGGGGACCTGGAGGCGGAGGCGGAGGGCGAGGGGGAGGAGCGGCGCGCGGGGGGGTCGCTGCCCTCCGAGTCCGAGTCCTTCAGTGCCTTGGGGGCCTTCGCGCGGTCCACACGTCGCGCGCGACGCGTCTCCACGTCCGAGCCTTCGGATTCCGATGAATATATCGCCGCCCCCGCTGTCGCTGTAATGAACATAGTTTAAAACTTTAATATTCATCTCATTTTCAAATAATAGTATCAATGTCCTACGGCATTTTACTTTGGGGTAGTGGCAACCACTATTCAGTTAATCTTTGTTTTGCAGAAGCTATCTATTAGCGCTAAATAGCTTCCACTTAAAAGATTTTTTAAGAGATTTTTTTTTAAATAAAATATATATTGACCGCTCTATCTTACAACATTTTAGAAAATGTTATCAATGTTAGAATGAATTTATCAAAATCGGTGCTGTACTTATGTACAGCACCGATTTTGATAAATTCATTCTATGATTTTTAGTATTCATATTATTATGAATGCTAAAAATCATGCTTAAACTTTGTGCGCCTGTAATTCGACAGCATCGAGTCCGCCGTTTTTATAGATAGACCCCACAAAACGTCCGAACATTTTCTATTTTATAATTTAAGAAAGTTATGAAAAGACGTTTGTATGTTAAAGAATAATAATACATATTACTAATTTGATTATACCAAATTAATGATATTATAAATGATTGACACGCCTTGGGAATAAAATGCTCGGTCCAGGCTATTTCAATGTATCATTGTCACATAAGTACATGATGTAAAAGTTTGATAAAAAAAGGACATGTCCCACTGAGTTTCTTTCGCCGGTTCTTCTCAGTACCGGCGAAAGAAACTCAGTGGGACATGTCCTTCTACAGTCTGAGGCAGTAACTTTAGTGAACTGGTGGTAAATTGTATGACGTTCAAAAACGAAGCTTGTTGTTGCTGTTTTGAATAAAAATATTTGAATGATGATTCCAATTAAAACATACATACCTTTCTGTCCTTGTTTATACTTGTTTTTAATAGCGGCGAGCGAGACGCCGCCCTCGTCCTCGGAGTCGTCGTGGCGCGCGCGCGGGCCGCTGGCGGCGCCGGCGCGGCGCTTGGGCCGCGTGGACGCGCGGGACCGCATCGCCGCTCGCAGCTCCATTTCCTCTTTCTGAAACATACATGTATTCCGTATATGGTAGGGCAGGCAGGGGGAATATGGGAGAACTTAGTGTTGAGACACTCGTTACATTCACAACTTTCGGCCGTGCCATTGCCGCGGTATGCCTTGCCTAAATGTAGAAATTAAATATTTAATTTTAAAATAACATTTTTGTTTCTAGGGTGGGGATCAAATTCAAGACCTGTCTCATTTATAGTCACATATATTATTTCTAAAATAACCTTTTACCAAGGAATTTATTGTTTTTTTTTTTCTTAACTTTGTCCTCACCAAATTTAGAAAAGATAGTAAATTAAGGCAAAAATAATATTTGTTACCAAAATTTCTATGTAAATCATATAACAGAATTAATAGCAGAAAAATAAATAACGGATGCAAACACAATCTTCACTTAAAAGTTCGGGTCAGTTTCTAATATTGTGTAAAATGTTTCCAAAGAGATTTATATACCAGATTTCAAATATCTAATTCACCATCCCCTCAAGGATTATATTTTTTAATAATCTTACTATTACCTATAATATATCATGACGTATATATGACGTACGTATGACGTATGTATGACGTGCGTACATAACGTACGGTATATTTTAAACTAAAGGATAACCATATAAACTAGAATGCTTAAAAAACCTTTTTTTTAACCTTAACCTTTATCCTTTTTTTTTTGTAAAGATAATCATACTTTGTCCTATTTTTTAAAGCTCGAAGACTCATCTTTAGGAAAATGATTTATGAAAAAATTCTTAAATCATGTGTAAATTTTATTTAAAACAAAAAGGTTTTTTCCCCATATTAATTAAATACAATAAAAAGCGACCCCTTAGAGCTGAGCTATGGGGCTCATGTTTGGTGAGGATTATTTTTTACATTAAATAGAAAAATTTGGGAGGGTAGGAGTTAGAAAAAACAAATTTTTTTTGAAGCACCCTATTATGTACCTACATACATAGATTCCAAAGAGTACACAAATACAAATCCAATACCACGCTCTAAATATTATAAAAAAAAATATACTATTTCCGTACCTTAAGCTGATACTTCCTATCCGCATCCGGATCGCTTCCGACCTGCGACAGTATCTTAATGGCGGACGTCTTCGTGGAGCGGTCCGCCACGGACAGAGTCATCTTGCGATGCGTGAACGAGTCCGTCGAGTGCGGTCTGAACGATAGTTTTGTACGGAACACCGCTTGCCCTTGCAGACCTGTTCCTTGTCTGACGAAAAGATGGTTGTGGTCACCCTGGAAATTATATTTGACTTTTAATAAGGTTTATTTTTACTATTTTTTAAGTGTTAATCCATACTAAGAGAAAAAGAGATATTCAGAAAACGTATGAATATGGACGGGATTTGAACCTCTTGGTATCCGTCCAAGGGCTTGGATTTTTTTATACGTTTTCTATATAAGTATTTCAAAACAAGTGCGGCTTTTTATCAATTTTAGAGACTATATATCACACACTTACTCAGCTTCAAGCTATATCCCGCACATGGCAGGGTAGATAGGGCATGACCAGGCCCGGTCGACTTCCTTAGGGGCATTGGCGACATACCTACGGGGGATTGGCCGTGGGTCTTTAAGAATAAATTTATTTAAAATTTACGGTATACGGTCTTTCATAATGCTCGTAGGTGTTTAGTGCTGCTAGGTTTAAGTAAAACTACTAATTAGTAGTATTTTGTAATTTTTTGAAGCAGATGTATTTAATGTTTTTATTATATGAAATTTAATATTTAAGAAATAACTTTTCAACGTTTAATGTTTTTAATATATAGTTTGAGTATTATAAAAAAAAATAATTCTAAAAAGGGATGAAAGTTGCTTGTCAATTAATGTCATAAAAGAAACTAAAAAGAGAGTGCTATAATTTAATTTTAAACAGTTTTTGTCTGGTATAAGATAATTTATCTAATCAGTATTCAAAGCATAGTAGTAAAATTGCCTTTCGATATGGCAGCATTGTAATTTGACATTTAATAATAAAATTGAAAATAATGTGTCAATTTGCAAATGGCCGAAGTATTGTTTATTTTCGAAAACGTTAAGCAATGCTATCCAGTGTTTTTGTTGTATTATTTAATTCGTTTCTTTCACACAGACACTTTTCTTCATAATTAGAACAAATTGAAAGTAGTGTTCTAGAAATGATTCGTCGAACTATAACATCAAAGGAGACATTTTATACAGGGACATTTGATACAAGGATTATCTGTTTTTATAAAAGGCAAGTGTAAAATAGAACTATGCTATTTAGTTAGATTTGTAACGCTTATAATTTTGAATTCAATTTATATTTTTTCTTCAGGTTTTCCATGTTATAAAATTGACTTAAATGTTGGTGATATGAGAGGAGTCAACAAAAGAGCAATATTAATTTTGGAAGATTCTGAAGACAAGACAAGTATAGTATATATGTATAGTAATAATGGTTACTACATTAATCTACTTCTCTGCAAGTAAATTACTCCAGAAATGTTTCTTTTAAAACACAAAACCTTAAAACAATATTGAAGAAGAAAATAATATTATATTAAAATAAGGAAGAAGGTTGACAGTAATATTGTAATACAAATATATGTATTACAATCTATTGTAATTAATATACAGAAATACTTTTTGTTAAAAATGTTAATATGCAATAAAATGAAATATAAAGTGTTTATTAGTTTCATTTCAGTATTTATATTTTATTATTATGATCACACCAGAAATGATTCATAATTTCAAAATCATTTGAAAATATTGATGTTTAAATCAATATTTCCATGATTTTGAAAGAGTGAATCTTTCTGATTTTGCATAAAATAAAGGTTTCATAAAGCCAAATTTCAATTTTGCCGCCGAGAATTTTGACAGATTAGTTTCCGTGGGATTACGGATGGTGGCAGCAGTGGCGATTTTTGTCCCCCACTTTTTTGTATGAAGTCGACACTCTTCCCGTAGGGTAAATGTGCTCTATGGATATGACAGAGGGAACTTGGGAACTTAGTGTAAGGACACTCCGTTCCGTTTCTCTCTTTCCTCCGTTTATATTGTTATAACATAACATAACATATTACAATAACTGTTATAATACTGTTATAACAGTTATTGTAATATGCTTATTGTTACTTAGGAGTTTTTAATACGATTTCAAATATCAATTGGATTCAATCAATTTAACCAATTAAATAATCTGTTTCATCAGATTCATAATAATAATTAATATTTAAAATAGAAAAAAAAAGCAACACTTACATGCAAAGGCTGTTTATATACATCAAATATCTCAGAGCCGAGGTGCAAGGACATGCTGCCGTCCGACCACTTCACCATACGCGCGTTGGACTCTTTAACCGCATCGCCCTCCTTATTGAATACTGTACGCCACCGAATCGTGTTCTCTACTTTTAATTTTAATCTGTAATAAATATATAAATATATTTAGTAAAAATAAGTTTTATTGATTAAAGCTAATGGGAATTATTACTCAGTTAAATTTCAATTTTAAATATGTACTTCCATTTTCTTGTTCTGGTGGGAATAAGGGAATTATTTAATGTTTTTATTTCTTCGCTCTGGTATTATTATCAGATTATTATTACCATTATAAAAACATTAAATATTTAAATTGAAAATATTAAATACTTCATTTCCTCGAGTCTGAACTGAATGCAGAGCCTGTCATCTTTATACTCGCAAGCTTGTTCCCCGGTTCCAATAGGCCTTAACATTAATTGTAATTTAACAAAAAATATTTCGTTATAATTTCAAGAAAAAATCATTCCCTTCTTAGTTTATAGTGGTCTGGTAAGGAGCCTATCAATAATTTTTGTTTATATAATAAAATTAGTATTATGATTTTATTTAATACTATGATTATGCGCGTGGAATGTGAAAGAGCCCAAATCTAAGAATCATTAATTGTGTTTTTTATTTGAATAAAAAACATCTGTCTCAAATTGTACTTATATAAAAGCAATGTTTGTGCGTTCGTTGCCAACTCCGAGGAAATGTATGAAGGGAAAATATTCAAATTATTTTAATTATAACGACTTTTTTAGTTTTGACTAGCTGTCGAAGATGGTTCCCATTGTCAATGTTACACTTCTCACCGTGATTTATGTAAAAAATCTTGAAACTACATACAACATAAAAGCCCTAAGCCCACCTAGCTCGACCTTCCTCATCCAGGGTTTCCTCCTCATCAATTTCATCCTCATAAGTGTTGGGGTCGTACGGACGCGTCTCCACCGACAAGAAGTTAGGTAGTTTAACGAAGTGCAGCTCTTTGCCTAATTCCGTCCATATTTTCGGCATATCCACGTCGATACGAGTCTCTGGGATCTCCACTTCTTCTTCTTCTTCAGGTTTGTCTCTTGCCTCCTGTGTAGAGGTTGTGAAATTAATGACCATTAGTACTTGACTTGACTAAGAGGCTCCTGTGTGAAATTAATGACCATCAATACTTGGCTTCACGCTGTATCCCGCACATGGCAGGCTAAGGAGAGGAAACTTGGGACCTAGTGTTACGACACTCCGTCCCATTTCCAATCTTGAATTGCGGAATTCAACGCCATGTTTTGCCGTGATACCAGTGCGAAAATAAACATTAAATATTTCTTTTCCTCTAGTAAGGTTCGAACCCACAACCAGTGGCGTTAAGTGGCTATTTGTACTTTATGCTATTACAAGATTTGAATATATTTAATATCTACCTAAATTCTAGACTATGCTTTTATAGTTAGTTATATTAACATTAAACAAGAAAAAATATACAAAATGTTTATGTAAATTGTAGCTTATGTGTTAGTCTAAAGTATAAGTTGTAAAGTTTTAATAGTCTTTTATTTTTCTTTCAGCTTCACGCTGTATCCAATACACGGCAAGGTAGGTAGAGGCAACTTGGGAACCTAGTGTTAAGACACTCCGTTCCACTTCCGTTCCCCACTTTCTGCCGAATTTGAGGAAATTTTGAAGAACTCAACGCCGCGCTTTGCCTTGTTACCAGAGCGAAGAAATGAAAACATAAAATATTTCATTTTAAAATATAATTTCTTCGAGTGAGGACCGAACCCAAAACCTGTTGTTTATAGTCACACGATTGTGCCGCTGCGCCACAACAGGCCTCCTTTCCTTTTCTTTTTTAAAGTCTATTCAGTAGTAGTTGTGTGAAAGTGGTACAAACATCCATCCTTACAAACTTTTACATATATAGTTATTTCCTTTGTCTTCATGAATAAAAATCGAATACTTTTAAACGGTTTCTTTCTATTTATGTTATTTGCAAACACGCATTACATTTACATACATTACATTTAACTTGTGACGCTTGTGTAATTAGTTATATTGCACAAAAATACTGTGCAATAATATTGAGCAACTCAAAGACCATCTATTAAAAGCTCACCTCATCACCACTCCCCCTCGCGTCATCACCGGAGCGCCGCTCATCATCGGAGCGCGCTCGGCTCCTCGAGCGAGACCGCGAGCGCGAGCGCGAGCGGGACCGCTCAGAGCGCTTGTCGCCCTCGTTGTCTGTGCTTATGTCTGATGCGTCGCCGAACAACGCGTCAGCTGTCACTGGAACATGGAAAACATAAATATCAACAAATATTTTACAACATTTTCCATTTTTTTTATCATTTTATTTTTAATAACATTGTGGTCCACCATAGTAGTGTCATTGATGAAATATAGACCAAATATATATTTTTTTATTGTGTAGGGTCAGTAAAAGCTTAAATACAAATTTGTAGGGTCGCTACCCTTTTGCCGCCAATTCGCCATCTTCGAAAAAGGCTTAGTTGTAAAGGGTTTTCGCGCTGTATCTCCTAAACTAGGAACCCTACAGAAAATTAAACTATTTATATATATTTTTTGTAGCAAATAAAATTGTCTATTGTTTTTCTATACAAAAAAATGGAAGCATAAGTAAAATGGAAAATAGAAAATTTATAAACCAAAATAAGTGAAAATCATTCAACAAATTTTATTTTAGGTGTCATTTTTTGTCTGGTTATTTTAAAATAAAATAACATAAGAATCACAGTAATCTTCTAGACAGATTTTCAACAAATAAATTCTGCATCATATAAACTTATATATATTTTCATTATTTTGTGATTTTGTTATGTGCTGTGTGTAATATACTTTATATACAATATTATATTCTAATATTATACCAGTATCAGTTTTCTCTTGATTTTCATCATCAGAATCAACAATTTTCTTGGCTTTCTTCTTAGGCTTGCTGTTTGTATCAGAACCACTGTCAGAACCTTTGTTACGTTTCGAAGCTCCCTTTGATCCCACATCACTTTCTGAATCTGATAGAACTGCTCGTTTTCTCTTTTCACCTAAGACATTTTCAAATGATTACAGGTATTTATTACAATTTATGACAATTATTTATTTATTACGATTTGATATTATTTATTTATTACGATTTGTTAATGTGTCCCTTGCATATGTTTAAATTTATGTAATTTGAAATAGTTGACTACATCAACCATAAGCATAGGAAGAGGTGAGTTCATTTGGTTTTTAAAATTATAGAAAAACCACACAAATAACAATGTTTAAAGCTAAAGCTCAGACCTTCTTGGAAAATTCTTTTCGATACACTCATGCCAATCACAGATATTTAATAAGAAAGTTTTTTTTTTAGTATAATTACAATGCACAAATCAATAAAGACAGCCTAAAATTAAGCAAATATAGGAATACCTTTGAAATAACCTGAGTATAAAAGTATTTAAAACATAAAATTTTAATATAAGTTTAAAAAGATTGTTTATTCAATCAAATTATTTACCCTCAGCATCTGAAGCATTGGAACTCTTTGAACGGGATCGGGATCTGCTTTTAGATTTTGATTTACTTTTCGACCTAGATTTTGATTGTCTTGAGCCAGATCTAAAATAACAAATGGACATTTAGTATGTATCACAATTCAAAGAACTAAAATATTCATTGTATAATAATAATAATAATAAATAATAAAGCCTTTATTCATAGGAATTACATTTTTTTTTTTTCTTAGCTAATTTAATCAGATTAAATCCAGTAACTCGTCTGTTTGCCAAACGGCAAAGGCCTCCTCCAATCTTAACCATTCTTTTCTGTTGTCAGCCACCCTACTCCATGTCACACCTGCCATTCTCCTTAAGTCGTCTTCCCATCTTTTTACGGGGCGACCTCTTTTCCTTATACCATTTGTTGGGTACCATTGTGTGAAAATATTCATTGTATTTCATTTTAAATAATGTTTCCAAATTTGGGCTAAAGAAAAAGATTTAAACATATATCATATTTCAGGCTTACCTGGATCTACTTCTAGACTTTTCTTTTGTTTGTTCATCATCAATCATTAGGTTGGGTGAATTTGACCGACTGTCTACGTCTTGTCTTGCTACTGGACTTTTTGATCTTGAAGAAGCACTGCCTGACCTAGATCTAGATTTTCTACTCTTAGGGCTACCACTACCTGACCTAGACCTACTTTTAGCCCCTTGAGATTTTGGGGAATGTGACTGTGATCTAGATTTAGGGCTTTGCGATCTTGACTTTGGACTTTGGGATCTGGATTTAGGGCTTTGTGAACGCGATTTAGGACTTTGGGCACCAGATTTAGGACTGCCTGAACGAGAACGCGCACTGCCTGAACGAGATCTAGCACTTCCAGACGCACTGCGTGACCTAGATCTGGATTTAGATGCTCTTGGACTTCCTGAAGCCTGAGATTTAGGGCTTGAAGAGCCTGACTTGTTGCTTTGAGCTGAGCCAGACCGGTTTGATGCAGCAGGAGAATTTGATTTGCTCCGAGAGATATTAGACGCATTTGATGATTTTCTAGATCGAGCTGATCTGTTTGATTTGGGAGACTCACTTCCTGATTTTGCTGGGCTTCTTGACTGTGACCTAAAAATATTAGTCTAATAATGTAGCAAAGTATATATTTAAATTTACTTCAATTTATTATTTTTAATTAAAATTGAAAAATAAGGAATATTTGTCATAATTATCATATAAATGTGATAAAATAATGTATACATTGAAATTTATATTATTGATAAATTTCTATACTATTTATACTATTATAAGTTGAAATAATTTTTGGCTTCTCTAATAGGGTTAACAGTTCTCTTTACTCTCAATGAATATGTTAATGAATTACCTGGACTGACTGCCTTCTTTCCCAGAAGGTGCAGGGCTTGGGCTTTTACTACGACTTGCACTCGATGCACTATCAGAGTCTGATCCAGAATCTGTATCTAAAATGGTAATATATATTTTTTTTATATTTCTAAATTAATTTTACAAAGTAAAAGAATATATGTATTAGTTATTTTTGTAGTACAAACGTTCAGTCTAACAAATAATTAAAACACACTCTGTGATACATATCATATATCATATATTTTATTACAATCTACATCATATTCATTGATTTATTTGGTAAATACAAGCTATTCCTCACATACACAGAAAAAGGTTTTTATAATTAACCAATAAATTTTAGAATTACACTTTAAAAAAAAATACATATTTACATTTCTGCCCTTATAAATCATGTTATCTAAATGAAAATAAATAAAAATACACAAATCATAACAGACAAGCATAACAATATTGTAAAGAGGCAATAATATTATGTTATTACAACTTACCACGAGCAGCTTTTCTTGTTCTTCGTGTCATTTTGTAGGATCAAAGAATTAAAGGAGTTTTCTTATATGTAACAAAAATTGAATTGAATAAATGTTGTATTATTTTAATTTGCTAGGTTATCTTCTCATTTTGAGCTAAATAAATAACTAACTTCACAGCAGAACGCAGACGCCATTCTTGTTTTCCACATTGACATTAATGACGTTTGCTTACCAACTACGCGAACTTCACTTCAAACTGAAGCTTAAGCTGAAATTTTAAGTCTTAACTTAATCACAAAATGTTATCCTACTTGTAACTTAACATAAGCTCTTAACAAAGTTTTGATATAATCAACGTATGAACGTAGTAGTAAATTATACTTGCATTTATTATAATAGTTTTCTAATTGTCATAATAAATTGAATATTACCTGAGTTTCGAAGATAGATACTTTCAAAACTTAGGTAATGTAACGTTTTCTTTAGATAACGCAAGCTTCGATTTGGAATGTGAATTAGTTTATAAATTTGATGACTTTAAATTATATATTACGAACAAAATACTGAAAAGTGTGTACTGTTTTTAAAAACGTCGGTTTTGTACCCATTTACAAGGTAGCTCGAGCTTAAAACTGCAAATATTACTTTAACTACATTTACAAAAGTTACATTAATTGCTGACTGTTTACTTTCAAGTGGTCACATATATTACGATCGAAAGTAGTCCCTAATTCACATGATTAAAGCTTAAACTTTACAAGCAAATTAAACTACTTAACTAAGCTATAAGCTTGCATCTGTTCTCTACTGAATGGACGTATTCAATGGTAAGCGTTTTTTTCTTACGGCACGTTAGTCGAACGATGGCTGCCACGGCGGATGTTTGTGCCGGCCTCGCACAACACAAAGCAACACTATTACGAGAATTATGCGATACAAATGTTTTGGATGTACTTGTAAAGAAGGGTATATTCAGCGTACACGATCTAGAAGTGATAACGAGTGCAGTTGACAGTGATAAGTGCAATTATTTTATAGAAGTTGTTAGTAAACAAAGTGGTGTTAAGTTGCGTGATCTCTGCGCGGTTCTTTATAATGAGTGTCCAAAACTAGCTAAGGAACTTATGAATGATAGACAGAGATACGTGATAAATGGTAAGCTATAATAAAATATATATTATTTATTATAACGTGCAACATTTACTTACACCTTGAAACATAAACACGTTGTTGTATGAAACTAAGAGGTTTACGTGGATATAGGACAAAGGTATATTAGTAGAATAGGGAACAAAAACATTTGGTTGACCTTCTTAAGAAAGCAATTTTTTCAAGACAATTTTTACATTTTTAACTTTAAAGCTCTGCCTGCTTAGAATATCCTATTAATAGTTTACAATCTTTTCTTTCATCTATCAAAGTTTTGTCTTTATATTTATTTGTTTTTGCTACCGATATTATTCATTTAAACTTATAATAAATGTTCACTGTACATATACTATATATTAAAAAAAACTTAAAGGGGACTTTAATTAATGTAATAGAGTCCAAAATAGCAATTCAGATTTTTTTGTCAGTGCGTTTGTACGCGCTAATATCAGAAACAACTAACCATATTTCAATGTAGTTGTTACTTTTATATTTTGATAATTTGTTTCAACATTTAGTAAAAGGTTTTTACTATGTTTTAAAGTGTTATTCCACACTTCGGACAGAAAATTATAATTAATTTTAAAAATTATACTTAATTTTAAAATTTAAGTTTAGTAGTAAAAGGTTGACAAATCAAAGGTTACGTCAAAATAAAAAATAATTAGTTCTACAAAATTGTTAAAAAAAATATTCATTTGGCTAAAATATTAGTTTTCAATTTATACATACGTACGTATATATACATATTTATATATACGTACGTATATAAGTGATAATGTCATTAGAACAAGAAAGTCCACACCCTCACCTCACAAAATGCTTTGGTCGTAGGTTTTAATCCCTTGCAGTGTTTATAATGTTCAAAAAATTATAATTTCGTCAGCGTCTGAGAAGCGTGCATTCGGTTTTTCTTATCTAGAACACTCTACACAATATGGTCATTATTCTCTGTCAATTTCGTATAAATGCAAGCTGTGCCAAATAAATGTATAAACTTCATGTATATTAAAAATATATGCATGTAGCAAACGGTCAAATTAAAAGCTATAGGTATATTTTCAAATTTCTAAACGTTATTGAATATAATTGAAAATGACGAAACAGTGTAAACGGACAACTGTAAATTGTATAAGTAATGATGATGTATGAGTTACGAATCTTCTTGAATTTTGTTATTTGTAAGATCTTTTTAAAAAAATATACATATCAAAATTGTATGAAAATTTATATTTTTTTTTTTGTGACGGCGAGAAAATAGTAAAAATTATTTTCTTAATTAAATTTTTCAAAGTAATTAAAAATATATTTTTTACTACTTTCTCGCCGTCCCGATCGTACTAGCAAGGCGATCATGTTCATGTATATTGAAAACTGCAAATTCTAGAACAAATTGGAATACAAAAAGTATTTTCTGTTATATACAAGTGAAGCTAAGCATGGGCATGTGAAAAAATCTGCGAGAAAAAAAAAAAATATATAATGCTATAACAGATATCAAACCGGTAGTTTATCAGTTAATAAATACAACATCGTAACTTTACCTAAACGCGAGTTTGATTGAAAAATTGCATGTCGATTGTCCAAAAGGGGAGAGACGGATAAATAATGTTAGCATTGTCAAATCGACTTTACTAGAAAAGTTTTAGGTTTCAATTTAAATTGGACGATGACAGGGAAAACGTATTTTATTAGAATTTATAGCTCATGCGGGTGCGTTCGGAAATTGACCTCGGCTTTGGTCTAAACTTCTATTACTTAATTAAAACTAGTGCTTGTGATTTATATGCATACATACATCAAGTATGGATCACGAGAGCCTGTCAAAAACGACTCCATATTGTATTTTGATTTTATTTGAGTATTTTATAATAATTATTTGTTTCTGAGTTCAGATTTTATATATTTTTTAATATTATTACCTCATTTTTTATTACAACTATGAATAAAGATGTTTTCAAATCGTATGATAAATTCAATCTTAAAAAAACCAAAAGTATTTTTTTAAAGTAGTTGTTCTTAACCTTATTTCTTCTATAAGAGCAATAAATAATTTTATCACTTTAGGTATATTAAAACCGTATAGCAGAAAAGTCACACGTACGTAAATACTGCCTATTGTCTTAAGCAGTCAACACAAAAAGTGCGTCGAACCCGCAGCGACGATTGCCTATATTGTGTTCTTAGAATTCAAATCATAACGGACGCCTTTCTTAGAAAAAATAAAATAAATAATTTGTCAATGTGTTCTTATTTAAATAAATAAACCCCAAAGACCCCACAAGTTTACAATGGATCGTAAAGGATGTGATTAAATAGGTACGCTTTGTTTATTGAGCTCTAGAGCATCGTGTACCTTTTGTATATTTATTTGAACATTTCTAAATCATTGACTCCTAATATAATGCGATTAAAGTATACTTTAATTAAGTAAGTAAGTAAATATTATGGCTTTACAAGTATCGTACTGGTACATCATATAAAAATATCCTATTGACATTCATATCAGATATTTTATTTTATAAATATTTTTTTTTTCCATTTCAGTGTCTCTTCAGTAGACAAAGTTAAACGATAAGTTGGAGGAACTTGACTTTTTTTGCTACTAAGTTCGTAACAAACGCATGCTCTACAGTGAGCTCGGGGCAATCAAATTATGATTTAAATATTCACCACTAAAGGAAGAAAGTAATTTTAATAAGGAATGATATTATTATTTTAAAGTTCATATTCACGTTTTAAATATCTTCAGGTAGCTTTTTTGTACAATTTAAAGGTTAATTGCAATATTTGAGACGTGGGCTGACAATTTATATGAAGTTTGAGTGTGAGTCATAATCATCAAGGCCATGGCTAAATACACAAGGGTCATTACTAAGAATGAAATACTCGATCTTGTCAGAATAAATGGTTGTCATTAAACTTATTCAATTTTGTGGATAAAAAACTATGGTTTGTTTATTTTGTAAATGTGAGGCCCGTCGTGCCGCAGGAGCACAAGTGTGGGACTGTAAAGGCGACAGGTTGTGGGTTCAATCCCCTACTCGGCGAAACGAAACATTTCATAATTTCAAATTAAATATTACATGTTTTCATTTCTTCACAACTAAAGATACAATTCCTCAAATTCGGCGGAAAGTGATGAACAGAACGAAGTGTCTTAACACTAGGGTCCCCTCGGCTAAGTTCCCTTTCCCTACAGATATGCCGTAACGTTGAGTGAGTGAATGTGTGTAAATATATATTACGGGTTCGACAGTCTCAAAATTTCTTCTTTTTTTTAAATCTATGCCAACAAACGTATAGTAGTCTGTACGTGCAATTAGTCTTTCTTGGTAATATGTAACTCTGTACATATTCCTGTTGATTTCACTGTAGCTCATCTAATTACATGCAATAATTGTGATTTCTAACTATGATATACATAATAGTATGTAGTGTTTATTACATGTAAACAATGAACTAAAGTTAGTGATAAAGTGATATTATGAGTAGGTTGAATTTATTTACTATGTTATAAGGAATGAAGGGACTATCAAACATATCGCTCTCTCTTACCAGTCTAATGAGATATAGTCCAATGTGAGATTTCATCACTAAATATCCAACGTGGAATCGATTTCCAAATTCGTCGGAAAGTGGGGAACAGAAGTTTCTTAATAACGACGGAGTGTCTTAATACTTGGTTCCCAAGCTCCCTGCCATGCGAGATACAACTTAAATCTGAAAAATGAATCCAAATCTTATCAAAACTTCAGAAAAGTTTGCGTTTTATACGAACCATGAAAACAAGAGAACCCTTAAATAAAACTTTTTAACACAACACTTACTGTTTAATATTAAAAATATTGCAGCAATGTTTGTATGTACAGTAGTGCAATTAATACTTTGTCCAGCTCTAGAAGTACCTAACTGGATTCACGCCCGAACGAGCTTGGTTCGTGGGAATTTAACTAGAGCAAAATTCGTGCTTTGCGATTGATTGATTGCCATGTCGTTTGAAAAGTGAAGAGTTAAAAAGCTGCGTACGAACAAATGAATGACTTATGATCATAAATTTAAACAAGAGCATAGAGAACTATTTAAATCAGCAGAAGTTCTTTGTCTTTTAACGCTTTTATTAAATACTAGCGATCCGCCTATGCCTATTTATTAACTAATCTCAACTACTTCCTTGTTCTAATAACATATCACTTTTAAGGCAATGTTATAGACATTACTAACTAAAATTTCAGCTACATGAATATGAATTGCTGTCGAAATGATACTTGTTTATTTATTAATCGATTTAAATAAAATGGCCTCTAAATATTGAAGGAACGTTGCCATATTATAAAAACTGCATTTAAATCTGGTTAGGCGATTCTGAGATTAGCACGTACAAACGTACACACAAGCAGACAAAAATTTTAAAAAGTCACTTTAGGGCCCTTTAATATTAATAAATAAGATTTTTTTAATATCTCTCCCATGTACAGATAGACAGACAGAGTGCTAGATGTCATAACATCTAAGCAGTTTTCATAATAAGGTATATATCATGAAGCTTGCATACACATTTTCAAATCATTATAGGTAAATTGAAACAACTTTTATTGGTAACCTACCAATATTTTTTTTCAAATACGTAAATTTCGTTGAATTATATAGAGGTAACATTTTTAAGTGCGTATCATGTTTTTAATATTGCAATATCAGAAATACTTCCGTGTTAAATTGTTTGTAATTAATGCGGCCAAATTTAATTGCAAAATGTACATAATTATTTTTAATTGAAGGTTCCAGTCTACCTTATTTCTAATTAAATAACGTTATCTCAAATGTAATGGCAACATTTTGTTTGAAATCCATAAACAAAATAATCGAAATATAATATATAGATATACTGTATAAAGCAACAGAACGTAACGTTATGGATACATACTCAGTAGGAAATTTATAAACAAATATAGTTTTTTATTATTAGATATTACGTAAATGTGAGAAGGCGTATAGTAAAGTAATTATCATAAACCTGTTATTCACATTTTAGTACAGGTACTATTCTTGCTAACAACTGTAATGAGAAAATGAACTTACTCTTAGCCTTACTTCTCAGTTGAAAGATATATATAATTGGAAAAGGGTTATTAATTTTTTGATTGTTTGTTTATATAGCTTTTTTTTCCTTTAAGTACTGACTGACAAAAAGTAGTAAGTATAGAATATGTCAAAACATCTGATAGAAAACATTGTACTGATACTCGAAAATTAACAAAAACCCACCAATGCTAACAAACTTATTAAAGCAACATTACGTTGTCCCAGCACTAAAAAATACCTATTAGCAAGCTCCGACGAAGTAAATTGCAACTGTCCATCCATTCGCAACAAAGTTGTTACTATTATTCTTACCTTAATATACCTATGTTTGGTTCTTACTAAAATAAAAGTCATAAATATTTTAGTGTCCCATCTACTTAATTGCATTTTATGATAGAAATTTCACCTTTTTGCTGTTTCTTCAATGTTATAAAATAGAAAATGTATTAGATATTTAAAATTCGCGTTAAATCTTAAAATAAAATGTCAATTTGTTAGTTATATTGTGGAACTAGTCAATAAAATATACCTGCATATTTTTTTTATGATAACGATTATAAGAATGGTCATATTACATTAGATCTTTATGCTATGTTTTCATGGTAGCTTCATTTTATCTTTAATAAAATAAATTTATACTAAAAAAGAAGACTAAGTCTTCTTTTTAACATTGTTTGAAGATATTGTTATATAATTTTAAAAATAAAACGAATAAAATATGATTATAA
Organism: Eueides isabella; assembly: GCA_019049475.1. NCBI lineage: Eukaryota > Metazoa > Arthropoda > Insecta > Lepidoptera > Nymphalidae > Eueides > Eueides isabella. The sequence goes on from CM032402.1 coordinate 8,488,395, forward strand.
TAATTATACACAGAACAAAAATTTGTGTATATTCTACTACTTGGTCACAATTTCCCATGAAGTCGCCTACTTAAGTCCATATTTCATCTTCGGATTAGATATCAAAGATCAAGTCGCCACTATCCCCGTAAATGAAGGATCGCGTGATGTCACCGTAATAAAAATGTGTTAGTGCAGGCGCACCCGACTTGATACCATCGTCATGTTACAGCTAAATAACACTCAAGAATTTCAAAATGTAATAGCTGTTGATATTTTTACTGTCAGATTTTACTTATTGTGTATGACAATCTTAGTTACCTATTTGTATACTATAGTAAATTTTAAGATACAATTTCAATTTATTTAATTTTAGTATTTATTTTGACTGAAATTTTATTTTTTTGAGTATATTTCGGACATCTTTTATCAGCGTTAATAAGACCATAAAGTATACAGAATTCTGTTATTTACCCAATTTGCATTCATTGCTTTTACGTTTGTCATAATAATTCCGATTACGTTACATAAATTAAATCATTCAATTAGTCTAAATTATGACTTTTAATTGCGCAACACTAAAATATTACTCGTACATTACAACCCAACTATAATTATAAGTAAGTACATCCACACCCTTTTACCGCAACATGTTTTAATGTCGCAAAAAGCACATGAAACATTTACGGAACACAAAATAAAGCGAAAAAATCTCGCGGTACAAATGTGCAAATTCGTATGAATATTAAAGCCACAATTAACTAAATGTGTAATGTTTCACAATAAAACCACAAAATGTAGAATTGTTTGCATTTATAAAGTAGAGAAAAGTTTTCACGTTTACCAGTATAGTACATTTTTCTGTAAAGACCCCGAGCTTTTTTTTTATCAAACAGATTTTTTATATTCGTGCTCCAGACGCGCTAATTATTCTATTCGCGCTGTTTCGAATAAAAAAGTTAGGTAGCTTTCAGCCAGACAGAGTTTAAAACCTCTATAGAGTTTACTTATTGTAGAAGTTATACCGCCGATGGCTATTACAGGGCTTAGCTTCTTTCATCTATCTGCACTGTCCGACTTTTTAAAGGTATCAGCAATGAAAACGAACGTCGGTATACTTATTTGGAGTATTTATGGGAAGATTATGTACTAAATTAAAATTTTAAATTATTTTTACTTACATATTATTATGACTTATTATATGATAATTTATTATTGTATATTATATTATTTATATAAAACAAATACTTTAAAAGTATATATAAACATCAAAATGCTTAATCGTCAGCTGGTACTGCCTATATTTAAATATTTGATGGTCTGTTAATTACCCGCGATATTAGGAACAGATTAGACTAAAAACATACAAATGCGATGGGTATAAGTTCGAAATTTTGTACTACACAGCTTGAAGTCTCGAATGTACACGAGCATTTCTTTTCCTGTCCTGCTATAAAGCGTGAAGCTGAACACCAATTATAAATTCTCCTTCTCTATGTCGCTCTGTGTTTACATATAATTGGCAGTCTCAGATAATACATGTAGATAAAATACTACTATTCTCCTTTAAATGTACTTTCCGTAAAATCCTGTTATTCAAACACCCGACTTAAATATCATATTAAAATTAATACTTATTACTCTTACTATAAATATCTAAAAAAAAACTATTATATATCTATACTTATCATGACAAAGATTGCATTACCACGATCATGATCATAGTTCCCAATTCGTTATAGACACGTGATATAACTTTTTGCATATTAAGCCTCGCGCGCCGATATAAAGACGTCGTAAGGGTATTACGATTTCACGGTGACGTATAGCTTACAGTCGTGCTGGTCGAAATTGTATTACATTTGTTATTTAACTGAAGAATGTTCACGACACGTCGTTTATAGTCTATAGTAATATTATAAAGCTGAATAGTTTGGATGCGTTAATCTCAGGAACTAACTTTCTTTTTTTTTTATTTCACGCTGTATCCCGCACTTAGCCGCGTAGCCAGAGAAAACTTGGAAACCTAGTATTAAGACACTCTGTTCTATTTCCCACTTTCCGCCGAATGTGAGGCATTGCGAATTGAGTGGCGAACTCAATACAAAAATCACATGCTGTGATTATTGTATATAAATTAACAAGTATGACAATGAAAAATTTACAAGTTAAACAATAAATAGATTTGCAAATATTTATTGTGATAAAACAAGAACATTATGGTCAAGATTATAAGTCTATTTTTATTTTATATAGTTTAAGTTAGTGAGCCCTGACGTGGCGCAGTGGCAAACGCGGCAGGTTGCGACTTCGATCTCCACTCGAGGAAAGGAAATATTTAATATTTTCATTTCTTTGCTCTGGTAACGAGGCAAAGCGTGGTGTTGAGTTCCGCAAGCTCTACACGCACAACCACACATTCGGAACGGAGTGTCTTAATACTAGGTTCCCAATTTCCCTCTGTCTACCCTGCATATGCGGGATGCAGCGTGACAGTAAGAAAAAAATACGTTCATGGAAATTAGTCACATTCGAATATAGTTAGTCAAAAAAAAAGAAAGTTACGTATTATAAATTTAAATATTAAATTGATTCAATGAAATTATAAAGTAACAGCTGTTTTGTAAATTTATTCCAAAAATAAACTAGAACAACTCATGTAGCGAGTACATACCTACAGCCTCAAATAAATATATGAATTTAAAATTGCTTTCACCTGTTTTTATTTCCATAAAAGTAATGACATCTTTTTTTATTCATCGCGTAAACACCTGCAGATGAATTATTTAAAAATTTTAAGTAAAGTATATGTTTAAGTTATTTAGTATTGCTATAGAGAAAAAGTATCGTTTGCTACTAACTCATACATGGCACGTGCAAAACTAAAGTACTTTGAAGTACTGATCAGTATTTTCGAAGAAAATTGCATCTTCTGGTGCAAAAAGAAAGCATGTGCTGTAAAACATCTGCTCATAATTATAAGAACGCCTTTCGCAGCTGCTGCGAGACAAATGCAAGTAAAGGCCATTTAATTAACGTATTAAAGGTATAAATAATGTGAACGTGTCAACGGTGTAAAATGTTTCTTCACTTTAGTAAATATATGTTACTACTAGGGATCTACCCGCGACTTCTCCCGCTTTAATTATGCTATTTTGTTAACTAATTTTCTCAACTACTTTCTTGTTCTAATGTTATTATGACTTATAAGACAATTTCTAAATATTAAAAACTAACATTTCAGCTAAATATAATTGCTGTCGCAATTTTGTTGACTTTAATATTTTAAATTGGCGTAACATTTTTAATTTTTTGAACCGATCTATATAAAAGAAACACTAAATGTTAAGTGGAGGTTACAATATACTCGTATATATAATAGACATAAACTTCCGACTAAGTACGGCGGTATGAGGATTTGGGTTCAGTTTTAAATATGCATTTTTCATTACTCTGTTACAGAGGCAAAGCGCGGCGTTAGGTTCCGCCCCTCGACACGCAATATCTCCATTCCATGGAAATTGGGTAACGGGAGAGTCTCAATGGGAACGGACTCTCTTAACGATTCCCAGGTTGCCTCCGCCTAGCCTCTACTATCTTACTGACCCCACTATGTGCGATAAGTGCGGGAAAAATACAGCGTGTAGTTTAAAAAGCAATAATTATTTACCTCGTATCATTTATATGATACTAGTTTTTTATTCCATATAATTATTAATATCTCACAAGATTCATTATGCGTAGAAAAAGCATTCCAAAGCCTTCCTGCATACCAACAAAAAGGTCTTATAAATATAATTACGGGTAGATTCCCATGGCGTGTTCACACGGGCCGTCACACCCCGTGAGCAATAGAATGATTCTTAAACGCTAGTCCAGTCTATGACCCCAGTCGTCGCACGTCACAGCTACTAAGCTGAGGTCAAACTATTGAAATATAAGCCAAGTCAATTTGTATAGTTAACTATTTACATAGACGTGAATAGTTAAATATCGCTTGAAGTTAACCTAGGTTCTTTTTTAATTTTAGAATATGAATAGCGACCCGCCTGCGGCTTCGCCCGCTTGAATTTCGCTGTTCTAATAACTAATCTCAACTACTTTCTTGTTCTAATAACATTGTCACTTTTGCAATAATATCAATACATGGAAAATTTAAATTTCAGCCAAATCAATATTTTTTTAGCATTTTTGCCAACCTAATTATTGAAGGGAGCTTGCCAAAATATAATAATGAAATCTGGTTAGGCGTTTCTGAAATTAGCGCGTACTTACGCGCAAACAAACAGTCAAAAAATTTCAAAATAACTACTTTGGGCCCTATTATAGTAATAAACGTCTCCTATAATATTTGTTTAATATATCTTCGATGTACGGACAGTTACAGATTTATTATAAGTATAGATTTACGTATAAGATTTTTAACAAATATATAGATCGACAAGACCACCCACCTCTTGGGTATTTTATACATTTTTTGACAAGCTTTACTGCGTAATATGGAATAATACTTTTAAAAAGATTATGAAATGTATATAAAAATGTACTTCCATAATAAGATCGTTATTTTTTTATTTATTAATAGGGACGGAATGTCTTAACATCAGGTTCACAGGTTCCCTCTGTATACTGTCATATGCAAGATACAACGTAGGTACATCAACATACGTAAAGCTGAAAAAAATTAAAAGAATTAAAAAAATCAAAACACAAATCAAAAAATTAAAGCGCGTAGAAAAACTCTTTGCATATAAATCAATTCAATCTGGTTCCATATATTTAATAAAAATGAATTATTAATTCAAGGGTGCTCAATTGAAGCAATTAATTGGACGAGATTCATAGCTGTGCAATCGTAATTGACGTACTCGCTGCGTGCGTGTTAAGATTGGAATTTTTATGTCACTGCGTAATATTTCCCTCGCGTTTATTTATTATAAAATATTTTTTTATGATTCACCTACGTTTTTATTTTAAAAAAAGCGTTGTTGACAAAGTAAATGCTAAAGTTGAAAACCAATGCTAAATAGTTTATTTAATTTTTTGTTTTTTTTTTAGCTTCACGCTGTATCCCGCACGAGGCATTGTAGGCAGAAGGAACCCGGGAAGCTAGTGTTAAGACACACCGTTCCTCACTTTCCGCCGAATTTGAGGCATTGCGTGTTGAGTGGCGGAATTCAACGCCGCGCTTTGCCTTATTACCAGAGCAAAGAAATGAAACATTAAATATTTAAATTGAAAATATTAAATATTTCATTTCCTTGACTGGGGATCGAACCCAGAACCTGTCGGTTACAGTCACACTCTTGTGCCGCCGCGCCACGACAGGCCTCAGTAAAATTTGTTTTGAAAAAAACTTTTTGCGCCATAAAATACTTTTGCTATATTTTCTACATTAAAGTTTTTAGTTTAAATAAAATAACCTCTCGTGAAATTTTAGAGAAAAAAAATCTCTCGTGATATCCAGCTCGGATCAGCAGCGTTTTGGACTTTGTGTTTTCGCGTCCAAAATACCTCAGTATCTACAGCCAAAGTCCTAGAACAGTGACTTTTGCTTGTAATACACATAGCAGCGAAATGTGTTTTTTTAATGAAAAAGACGGCAAACAAGCGTACGGGTCACCTGGTGGTAAGTGATCATGCAGTACCAGAGGAGCTACAGGTACGTTGTCGGTCGATAAGGTAGATGGGTACCGGGGCATTACCCAATGCGAAACGCAGTGGCCAGAGTAACTACTTAACGCCGGTTTTAAATGGCGGAGGTGGTAATAATCCGATCGAGTCCACCCATGCGTGTTGCCATTGTTGACAACGTGACTCTCCCACACGTACTTTATTCGCCTAACAACACGGCCAGTACCAGGGTGATCCTATTCTAAGCCGGAATCACACGGAATCACTATGAGTCTTAGTAGAATGCTTAAGACCACATCGCAGGGAAAGAAAATGCTGGCAATGCTTGATATTTATTTTAAATTAGAAAAGATCAGATGTGATTTCCGTAGGAGAACAAACGTAACTATGACAACTCGAAGAATTGTTCAGCAAAAGTGTATTGAAAATTATCCAGGGCAAATAATTGTTGGTGAGATGAAAATAATGTCTAGTTGGAGCTAAGAATCGGACAACGACCATTGGGCAGGCCTCCTACAAGTTGATCGAAGATCTTTCAAGCTCGCCAGAAGGCAAAGGATGCAGTAAGCTCAAAACCGATTGTCCTAAAAAGCTTTGTCGTAGAATTATGTCGAAAGGTCAAAAAGGCCATGGGGATAATTATTTTAGCCATTCTGTTAAACGCAAATAAAATGAAAAAATATTTTAAGAACACAGAAAATTATACAAATGTTACTAAAATCTTTATTTTTATAAATACACATTTTAAATAAAACTCATCCGGATTAAATCTCTTACATTTAGTATTATACATTTTTGAAAACACAATACTTCAAAATACTTTGCAGTAATCCATGATCACGGCAATATATGATACGGTATATACGCAGTTTTGTGTCGCAGAACCCGCGTGTGACTGTAAGCCCGACAGGATGTGGGTTTGATCAGCATATGAAATATTTAGTATTTTCAAATAAAATAGTAAATATTTTCTTTCTTTCGCTAAACACGCAATTGTTCGCCACTAAACACGCAATGCCTCAAATTCGACGGTCACTGATTATCAGAATGGAGTGCCCTTAACACAATAGTTTTTCATTTGGGCTTTGGTAGAAATGTAAACACACTCACTTTGTCCTTATTACAATCTTACATGGCATTACCTAATTGATTGAAAGTACAAACTTTGGTTGAAAAAAAAAGCCGTATGTTTCGCAGTTATGGTTCACTCATTCTTTTAAATCAATGTTAATATAACAAAAAGTAAAACAAATAACTTTAAGCTTAATAAAACAAGAAAATAACAACAGAAGTAACAACGAATAAACAAGAATTAAACGAAAATATCTGGGAACAGTTCTCTCCTATAACCCAGTCGATCTATTGTAAAAATGGCGCATATATCCCGGCCAATGATGACAAAGCATTGTCATGTAGTGTCGCATTATCTGTGCTTATTTTGGTATTAAAACGCGTTTGAAGTTTGACAACAATAAAACTTCAAAGTGTTTTTAAATATAAGATTATATTTTTGTTTTATTAAATATATAATAAAGAAAAATTATTTAAAACATTTATAATATTCGATTTGTATGAAGTCTATTAGTTTCATTAGATCAAATATATGATTTAATTATATTATTTTTAGTGCTATCAGCGTATTACTTCCAAAGTAACTTCATAAAATATATTAACTCCATCAATCATGTAAAGTAACTTTTTTCTGGTATATCTTTTATTTCACGGCTTCCTGAATAGGGTAAAGGTTCTTAAGTTCTATCTGCCCTTCTATGTTCGGGATACAGCTTGAAAAATGCTTGAAAAAGAAAATGGTTAAAAGAGTTACGCTTAAAATACGAAATGATTATTTCCATTTGTGTTGATATTTTCGACACTGCTATTTTCGTTGGAGTCAAGTTAAAACTCAGTTTTAAGTATCCGCCGGAAGTTAGTGTTATAATGATGTCGAACGGTTTTGTAGAAATAAGATAAAATTTTAGATGAAAAAAATATCGTTTACTATTTACTTTTAAGGAAGAATATAATTATGATATATAAATCAAAAGGCCAAAATCAAAAATATACATTTGAGATAATTTTGAGAGAAATGTTATTATTATAGTAATATTTTTATGAAAAAATAATATGGAGTTATAGCACATCAATTTAAAACATAAATATTAAGGACATTGAACTATGTCGATATGTACGATACGTTATCTAAAACTGATTAAACGCTTGAACTGTCTTATGTTAGAATTTTAAGATACAACTAAGCTATTTGTTTATTTTAATAAATATAAGTATGATTACATCAATATATACCACATATCCAAGTAAATTAAAAACAACATTTTGTGCTGTTGGTTATATTTGTTAGTCGAAGTTAAGATGGCTTAACCAACAATGAGAATAACGTCATCTAAATCTATACGATATTATGAACGTGTCTTCAGATTATGCATGAAAGTAGTAGATTCGACTTCCGTTCAAAAGTTACATTTATTTAAAGTTTTTATGTTATGCTAATTTGATCAGAAAAAGAGTAATATTAAGTGCCAATAAATATATCATCTGACAGAGGAAGAATAGAATAGAATACAATTAGAGTTTCTGTTATTTTGTTCTGAACCATATGCCATTAGGCCGTTTACGAAATAAAAAAAAACTATAATTTATTATATTTAACCTATACCTAAACAAATATTATAAAATTAAAAGCATCACATATAAATAAATTGATGTAACAAAATTACAAGCACGTGTTGTCTGGTTTTATGACTTTAATATAGTTACATAACTTGCGAGATGAACGTGAGATAAGGTTCTTGTCGTAACGCCTCAACAGCTTCTTGACTTTACCGTTTCTTCTTGTTTTATTTAAGCCTCAACTTACCTGAACATATTAAGTCATTAGTATAATTAAAAAAGAAATTCTACATGCAAAAAAGCTTATTTAAACACGGCTTACCTTTATTTTGGAAAGATTATGGTTTAAAAGGACGTTGTTGATTTAAAATACTGTTTACTCTTTATTTTTAAAGAAACGAATCTAACGTTTAACTGTTCTAATGAATTAATGGCAACATTCCCAGTATTCGTATTAATAATATTAAATTTACGTATCATATATACACATATATATTATCTATTAATGATAATTATACTAACAATGTAAACATTAAACAAGCACTATCAATTTAACATAATTTAATCTTGAACTTTGGGCAACTAATCATAAATCATGTTCAACTTAAATTAGAGCAGACGGTTCCCACAACCATTAGTGATAGCTTGTGATCGACTAGACACGGAAACGTGATAAAGTTATGAAAACAAAATACCGTGATTTCGTGCACGTAACTCAAGGAATATTATTTCCTGTCGGATTTTCTTTGGGAGAGTTTTTATTTTTATGACAGTAATTACTTTTACGCATTTCATAGAAAATTCAAAGAATCTAGTCTCGATATTCTATTTATAGATCCTAGAAGCATAGTATTCTGTTCCTTATTCCTCAGATCAGAGTGATCTCTATAAAATCATATGTCCATAAGGTAACGTTTATCTCCGCACTTTATCCGTAGACCAACAAATTATCATGGCCCAGGGACATATGTAAGTGCGATTGTAGACTGGTTGTCGATTTTGTCCTTACTCAAGGGAAATGTATGTAATATTTTCATATCTTCGCTCTGGTAAGTTCCGCAACTCAACACGCAATGCCTCAAGTTCAGTGGATAGCGGGTGACGGAACGAGGTGTCTTAACAATAGGTTTCCAAAAATGTTATTCAATTATATTGTTCAAAATTTAGATGAACAAAATGTTTTATATGACTTTACATAACAAACAATTGAATAGACACAGGAACTCTACCTTATTTATCTATATTATATAGACAGGTAATATTATGAATACCTACAGAATTAAAAGTATCTACTGCGGTACGCGTAATATACTTTGTAAGACATTACTTCATGTTTTATATACTTATGTCATATGAGGAAAATCTATGAGAATTCATCTAAGAAATAATAAGTATAAAACTAATAATAGCGATCAAAGTACAAATTGTCTAAAACTTGATTCTTTAAGATCGAGAGGTAAATAACTATTATACGTGTACAGTAACAATAAATAAGTCTAACTAATAGGTATCTTTGATCCTCAAAGTTAACTCCACAATATAATTACTAAATGTAGCGTCATTTTGATCACAGTTTGATTCTATATCGTATCCCGCACAAGGCAGGGTAGAAGGAGATAAAGGGAAAAAGGGAACCTAGTGTTAGGACACTCTGTTCAGTATTAACTAAACAGAGTCATATGAGCAAAATCTGTGAGTAGCAGCATTTTATATGAACGTTTAATTATCAGGCATTCGTCACTATAGTATTAAGTAATACTTTTTCTATCGTTACCTTAAATTACGCTTCTAGGCAATAAGCACAAAGTATTAACAATTGCTATGTTTCTATCAAATTAAACATATTCATATTAGGTATTTGAACTCATAGCATTGTCTGGGCCAATACAATAGCAAATTCATTCAAGTAGTTGAATGAAACAGAATTTGTCGTAATTAGGCCACTAGATTGGCCTAATCGAATTAGCGAATTACAAGACGGTATGCTTTCTGGGCTGTGTTTAGATAAAGATAGATAAAATGTTATTGCATATTTCAGTGTTACACTACATTTGAAAGTTTGTTCTAAGTGTGGAATCACACTTTAAAAAATAGTAAAATATAAGTAATTAGTTTTTGGCTTGCTTTATACTTAATATATTTTAACCTGTTTCTCTCGAATAAAAGAATATATGACATTTGACATACTTAGAGCTATATTTGGCCTGTCGTGGCGCACCTTTCCACTTCTGTTCCCCACTTTCCGCCGAATTTGAGGCATTGCGTGTTGAGTGGCGGAACTCAACGCCGCGCTTAGCCTTATTACCAGAGCGAAGAAATTAAACATTAAATATTTAAATTGAAAATATTAAATATTTCATTTCCTCGACTGGGGATCGAACCCAGAACCTGTCGTTTACAGTCTTGTGCCGCTGCGCCACCATGGGTCAAATATAGCTCTTAGTAATACTATATTTGTACAATATGCAAGCATACCATATATCTATATATCTTATACAGCTAATTGATTGCGTGATAGCTATTACAAGTATTTATTAGAACAATGCCTTTGAAGTTCCAAAGGCAAGCGTGAATCTACTCGTAGATTAGCACATTTTTATCATAGTCCTTAGATATATTCCCACATTTTTAATATTACCGTGAGACTTTTATTCTTGGGAAAATATCCACTTAGGTAATTATATTTTTTTAAGTATAGAATCTGCGTTTAATTTTTAATTTCCTATTGTGAAATATTGTCTGTTCTTTACCGTACGAACTTCTTCGTGTCTTCTCCATACAACGTGACATAATCAAAGAACCATATCAAGATATTTAAATAGATGACAGTGACTATTATACGAATGGAGTCTCATAATATGCAGTTTAACAATCTCTAAATTAAAAATTAATCATAAATTAATATCATAAAGAAACGGCTAACATCGATTCATAAAGTTTTCGCTTTTGTAAATATAACATTCATCACTTCTTTTATACTATAATTATTTTAATTACTTGTTCTAAAAATATTATCACTTTTATAATAATAAATAACCTTAAAACCGCAGGGAGATATAAATCAAAAAGCATTACAACTTTTAAAATTTTATAAATTGTACTTTCCGATAACCGGAAAGATAAACCTGAAAATGGCACAGATCTCTTGGTGGGCGAGTCCGATTCGCTCTTGACAGCTTTTTATTTTGTCTTTTCTAAGTTTGTGTAATAACACTGAAATTATACATATAAAATAATATTTTCCAAAACTTCTTATGTAGATACATATTCTATGCTTAAACCTAAATTAATATCTCTAGCTAAAATAGTTAATTACAGCATAAATATATCAGTATCTTGTAACCACTGGTAATGGTATCTGCGAAGCGTATACCACAATTTCCTTTGATATTAAGAACCACTGTATGTATTAGTTTGGTACATCCTGTTTGGTAATATAAGTCTTAATACGTCTTATCAGACAATAAGACTTAGAAAATGTTGATTGTTAACCTAAAATATGTTATCCAAATCATCGCTATGGCAATTTATGGCAATTCTGTCCGAAATATTCGGAGGTTAAGAGCTAAAGGAGTTAACTAAAAATCCTTAGCTGTATTTTTTTATCTCTTTCAGCTTCACGCTGTATCCCGCACTTGGCAGGGTAGGCAGAGGGAACCCGGGGACCTAGTGTAAAGACACTCCGTTCCACTTCCGTTCCCGACTTTCCGCCTTTTGACCCAGAACCTGTCGGTTACAGTCACACGCTTGTGCCGCTGCGCCACGACAGACCTCTCTGTATTTTTTGGAATCTCTATTATGTATAAGCGCTCCTTAATTACTTTAGGGTTCCATAGTTAAAGGAAAATTTGTAAGTCTTATAGGATAACTTTATTGTCCGTCTGTCTATCTGTCGAGACCATTTATTTTGAGTCGCGTAGACATAATAATCTAAAAATAGTATCAAATATTCAGGTTTAAAGTTACTTGAAGCACAAAATAAATAAAGTTTCTAATTTATTGGAACCAACTGGTAACGAGCAACATATGAATCGATTTTACTGCATTTTATACGAAATTCACAGCTGAAGCATAACCTATAGCGGACCTGTAGTATGTGAAAATGTTTTTTTTCTCACCTTTACTATGTGTCCAGCAGGCATTGCATGTAGAGTGGCGGAACTCAATGCCGCGTTTTGTCTTCTTATAAGAGTGAAAGATAATTTTAATATTTACAAAGTAAAAAAATATTACAAACTTATATGTGTAGTTTACTTCGCACAAAATTAAAGCATACGCCTGCAATTTAAGTTTGATAACTTTCATAAGTTGTACTTCCTGGTGAACTAATCGGTGCGGTACCCTCGACGCCCGCGCGCGAGCCTAACTCGAACTTCTGGTTCATTTATCTTTATACATTTTTATACAAATTGTGGCAGACAGAATCTAGTGTTTTGTTTTCTTCGCCGTTTCGCTTGTGTGCTCGCGACAGAGTTTAGGTTATGGTTTTCGCTTTTAGGGTGCGCGGCGCGCCTTACGATTCCATGCCATTCCTATAATGAGGACCACTCATGTTGAACTAGACATAGTACACTCATTACTAAAATTTTGCTTGCTTTTGTTCTTGACCCGTGTATATTAAACATAGTTAAAAGTAAATTTCTTGAGGCCTGTCCTGGCGCAGCGGCACAAGCGTGTGACTATAACCGACAGGTTTTCTGGGTTCGATCCTGGCTTGAGGGAATGAAATATTTAATATTTTCAGTCTTAAATATTTAATATTTTCATTTTTTCTTCGCTCTGGTACAAGGTAAACCGCGGCGTTGAGTTCCGCCACTCAACACGCCATGCCTTAAATTAGGCGTAAAGTGTGGAACGGAAGTGGAACGGAGTTTCTTAACACTAGGTTCCCAAGTTCCATGTGCGGGATACAGCTTGAAGCTGAGTATGAGTAAATTTCTTAATGTAATCAATGCCAATAATTATTACGCTTATTCATAAATGGTAGTACATATATACGTCTAATTGTACAAATATTATGATATCTCTAATTGGGTCACTGGAGGAAGCCTGTAGTGGCCCAGGGGCACATAGGTGTGACTAAAGGCGATCAATTATGGGTTCGATCCCTACTCGAGAAAATAAAATATTTTCAATTTAATATTTTCATTTCTTCGCTCAGGTAACAGTCAAAGTGTGGCGTTGAGTTCCGCCATTCAACACGCCATGTGAAGTATTCGGCGGAAAGTGGGTAATAGAACGGAATGTCTTAAAATGATTAGGTTCCCAAGTTCCCATTGCCTCCTGCCACGTGTCCCGCACATTTTAGAATAGGCAGAGGGCCCAAAACGAGTTTTGGGATAGTTTAAATTTATTTATTAATTTATCTAAGAACAATGTACGTACATGATGAGCAAAATGGAAAATAAAACTGACGTATAAATTATAACAATATATTGTAAAACCAAATATATATATGTATATATATATATATATATATATATATATATATATATATATATATATATATACATATATATATATATATATATATATATATATATATATATATATATATATATATATATATATATATATAATGTAAATCTATAATTTAAAATATTAAAATGAATGTGAAATTTAGCTATTGTCATAAATTATTTCCTGGTACGACCCATCTAATGCTTTTGTGAACATTGGCGCTTCTACTTTTGTTACATATAACTACATACTTGCTGGATTTGTTAGATGAGTCTTTTAAAAAATTAGTGATTATTGGTGGTCTTGTATATAAACAAGATTTCTATTATCGTGACTGTCAGTTTGTTTGATTTCACCCTTTCTTGTAATGCTTCTAGATATCCTTGGAGATATAACACCTTCACCATAATTATAATCATTTGAAAAATTGTCAGTTTCTGTTAAATTATCAACTAAAGAATTACTAATTTCTGATACCATATCTTTATTTCCATTGCCTTCCTCTTTTTCTGAATTCATATGATTTAATGTTGCATTTTTTACATTCTTTTGGAGTAAAGCTTGGTTATTTTCAATATTGTTCGCTTTTGGTGTAACGATAGTTGGTACTTGAGTCTGCGTGTTATATTTAGGTGAATTCCAATTCATATACGATTTTTGAGACTGTATATTATAAGAAGTCTTTGGTGTAGTTTTACCAGTATACAATATATTGCTCATGTCTCCTATTACAACGTTCGCTGCTTCATCGATGGTGTGACCTACATTTTTAACAATTCCATTGCTTACTTTATGTATTTCATTGGTTACAGTACCTAGCAAGTTTTCAATAAAACCACCCTTAGCACATATTATAACTTTATATAAACACAATAGAGTAGTTAATTTCATTTTAAGTGACTTAACGTTTGTTATGCTAACTAGAGCCAAGTATAACTACTAATATAACTGGCATATTATCATTATTTTATAATCAGAAGTCGAAAGGACATTGAGGTAAATGGGGCTTAATATGTATCGTCAATTTTAATTTACTCTAAATATTAACTCAATGTGGATATAATGTAATCAACACTGACGTGTTAAAAATAATAACGGAAATTATGTAATAATATCTAAAAAACTGATCTTGATTGATTTATTTCTATTATATCATCATAAAACTTAGCAGTTATACGTAGATTAGTTGACTATGTAATTATCTGATATCATCAATGTGATCTTATCCTTCCTATTAGACCATACTAGTGCCCTTTTCAGAGGTTACTGATAAATCCATTTAGGTTTTAGGTTCATACAGTAAAAAGCTTTGAGTACATTCATACATTTGTCACAATTGGTATCTATGTGTATACACATGACAAAAGTGGATTCACATAATTAGTATTAGTTATCATCAGTATAGTAAAGAATAACTAAAATAAATTGAGCACCTATACCATTTTACCCTATATTACTCACTGATGACCTTTATTTCGACCTATTAATAATAGTTAGATATATAATATTATATATTATTATTATGCTATTATAATTTATCTTTGTGTATTTTCCACATTATTTGCGGGATTTTTAACATTACAGTTACCTGAATCATTTTGTTCTGCGATAAGCATTAGACATTGCATTTTAGGCATCGCATTAGCAACCCAGCGCTGCAATTTTGTTGTTTTGCATGGATTCAAATTTCTTCTCCTTTTACTTTTAAGGGTTCTCAAAGGGCAAATAGGTACCCTTATACGATCACTTTATTGTCCATCTGTCTAAACAATTTATCTTGAGATTACGTAGAAGTATCAATAATATTCTAAGTCTACGGTCCCATGCAGCACACAAAAAACCAAAATACCAAAACATTTATGCATCGTTCTTACTGCATTTTGTACGGAACGCCGCAATCAAAATTTAGTTAACTTCTGTGGACTTACAGATATTAATATAGTATGAAGCGAAAACCTACAATATGAAAAATCCGTCCGAAAAGTGACAATTCTTATGTAAAGGGCATAGTAAAAACATATATTTGTAGTTTATTTTCTTCTTCTATCAAAATGAGTGCACATTTTCGAAAACTTAGGTTTCTCAACTTTTATAACTTTTACTTCCTTCGACTATGAGCTGGGCCGACACGCATTTTACTACTTACTTTACCAATTTTTATGTAAGTAAAAAAATAATTGCCTTCATGTCGTGTATGCAAGTTTGAAGCTAAAAATTCTTGAAATTACCTAGGAATATTAATATATTATTTTAATTAAATCATTAATGCTTCATTGTTATCGATTTTTTATCTTAATAAAAGCATTTCACATGATGTACTTATTTGTGCTATGCTATACGCAGTTCATGTCGTTTAAATAAAACGGGACGTCAGTACCTATATATGAAAGCTGAGGCCATCGAACCCTCTAAAAGTTAACAGCAATTTGTTAATATAAACAAACGAAGGAATGGGAGTTGTACGAGTAGTTATTTAGTAAATATATTTTAAATTTCTGTTTTGCTACTGTTGAACGAGGTTATGTTGGAAGTATTTTTTTACTTTTTTATGTTCAAGGGAAACAAAGAGTAAAGTAAATCAGCTCATTTAACATAAAAAAAATACTATAACCGATAAAATCTCCACAAATTATGTGTAAATGAAGTAAAATAAATATGATATTATTATATTAACAACTTATTATGTATTAATATAGTAACGTCAACTTAAACTTAAATACATATGAAATCTGAAAACTATCATTTATTCATTGAATACGCATTATCAAACTACTTCCATGTACTACCGGTTATGCTTATGACTCTCAACAACTTTCGTTAAACAACATTTCATGATCTCTTATAATTTAAATGAACTAATAAGGGTTCTACATCAGGTATGCCAATTTTTAAATCAACGATTGCGTAGCTCCTACCTGGGCCTAATAGCTATAATAATAATAATAAATATCATTGAAATATGTACTATACTTTTGGAGACACAAAAATGTCAAAATTTGCAGATTCGTGTCTTGTTGCTAATTTTTCATTTTACCGTTTTTACTGTTTTTCGTTTTTATTTTATTGTTTTGTTGCGTTTGTGTTTTTTTTCTTTCTTGAATAACCTTCTATAATAAACACAATAAATCGATTTTACTGTTTGTAAATGTTTTTTTTAAATGGTTTTTTTTATTTATTACAATATTCAATAACTACAACTACTACACTTATATTTTATACCTAGTATATACAATATGATGATATCTATGATAATGCTCTCATGTGATACATTAAAACCATCAGTTTGGAAATAAATATTATTACGTGCAGAAAGTATCATTAAATATCATTTGTCGTCGGTCGTGAAAATTTTATTCCATAGTTTTCTTTATTTTCACGCTTAGTTCCTATCGGCGAAGGTAGAAATAATAACGGCAACACCAATGTTACAATCCTACAGCATGTATCATGAACTGTTATTGATGCAATCTATAAACGACAACTAAAACTTAAAATAAAAGCATGCAAATAATATGTTAAAAAATTATGTATTATGTCATATCACAATTTACCAGAGGCCTTGTAATACTTCAAGTTTCCTTTTCAATCTTAAAACAGGTTCATTGTACTTATCTTGCTTGCGCGTTATCTCGTAATTCTCAAAATTCTATTGTGATAATGCAGTTTTCATCACTGACGATCTAACTCCATTCAGTATGTATTAAATAGTAGATTTCAATAATGTGCTTTGTTTAAGAACAGTAGTAAAAAAATTTTAAGCATCACCCCTATTTTAAACCGCGCGAGAAAAAAAACACACTTACAGTTTCAGAATAAGTATTTCAGATTTGAACCTAACTCATCGCGCCCAGTTAGTTTTAACTCTACGACGACGGTAATGTACATAATTAAATATATAAAATATGTAATGAAAGATTGGTCACACTCGCTTCCGCCATCACGCACGACACTATTCCAATGCTGCTCACGTAAGACAACTATGAACGATTCGTTACGATTTGCCGTACTAGGAAATCTGGGACGAAACTTTAAAGCTGTCTTAATAGCTTCGTGCGTTAAGTTTATTCAGTGAAAAGAGATATAATAATAAAATGTCTGTACATATTGGGTTATTATTGGCGAACGTATTATGGCTTGCCTGATTGTTTTGAGTGAATTATTTCTTAAAGTTATATAATAATTAAGTGAACGCCATGTAAAGAAGAAAGTGCCAATTTTTTTGGGTAAGATATGATTGCAGGGTAAACTTTTCTCAGAACTTTTAAAGGATCTCTTTGTTATCTGTTTGTCCATCTGTCAAGATCTTGAGATTGCGTAAAATATTTTACGTGATAATTTCATGATTGTAAGTCTACAATTATGAAACTTGACTAGAAATGAATACTTGCAATTATTATTCATTAGGTTCCACTCGTTGAAAACCCTGAAAGTGATATGGAAGCATCAGTGGGCGAGCACGAATTGCAATTGATCGATTTTATTAAATATATCACATTTATATATTTTTCTAGATGTAAATAAACAACATTAAATACTTCAATTATTCTTAATTAAATTAAAGTGCTGTACCTACTTGTATTTATGAGGTAAAAACTATTGTAATGTAAATTAAGCTTTCTTTTATTTAACTGGTCATCGTTAAACGACGTGTAATATGACTGGTCTAGAATAACAAATAGAGATTTAAATATTGTCTTGCTCCATATACGGTTTTACAACCAGAGCCCAAATTACGATCACAATCGTGCCCTTAAAAAGGAATGACCCGTAATGAGAATGAATTAAAGATAATCCAACGATTTATGACTCTATAAATCAGTGTATGGCAGGAGGATTTTGGATGTTATTTAACTGGATTTAAAATTTATCGACCTCTATCTGATACTTCATTTTGAATAATAAATTTTCTTTTTCGGCGGAAATTTCAGCGGTAAAGCTGTATTAGAAAATATATGCGTTCGTGAAATATTGACGTATTAAAAAACGTGTATGTCCAAGATGTTTGTAGCTCAAAAAGGAATATTTTGAGTTCCACCCTTCAACTGTGATGCCTGTGATGCGGACGAAAATGGGGAACATAACGGCATATTGTCAAACTACACTTTCAAGATTTACCAAGTCCGTTGAATCAGGAAGTAGAATATATTTGCATACATATATTAATTTATCTACCTCTTATTTGATAGACAATTTAATGCAGCTGCTCTATATTGCATAAGATCAGTATAAACCAGCAGCAATGCAGTATCTGGAAAAGATTTACACAGACTAAGCTGCCTAAAGCTGCTTTAAAATATTGCAGTTAAGTTAATATTGTAACAAAAATAACATTATAAACGGATGAACTAGCGATCGTAGCAACAAGCAATTCACACTTTTCATCATTATTAATTTGTTTTCCACAAGTTAAAGTCATATTGAAGTAGCATTCTTCCGTTAATAGTACCCAACGATGAATCATTGAAGATAACATTTAAAGTTTTATTAATATATAAGCTATGATTTTTCAAAGTTTCTTTATTTTATTATAAAAATTCTAAGATTTATTTAATTTTCAGAATGTTGCATTTTATTACGTGTGCTAATAAAACTTTTCTTGTTTCAGGATATAGCAGTAATGCCAAAGAAAATATGGTGATGAATCTTAATTTAAATAGGTGAGAATGTTTTTATTTCTTTAAAACGAAATATGCTCCAAATGAAAAATTATTTATAAATAAATTTTATGTTATATAAATATTTGTCTTGTCTGAATTAACTGTTGAATTAGAAAATGGTTTTATTATGAGCTTTATTTGTTTGAATATAAAATTCTTCTAATCTTTATTTAAAAAAAAATATATAGTTTTTAAAGTAGGTATATATATATATATATATATATATATATATATATATATGTGTATACAGTTTTGATACTTTATATAGTTAGCCAATTAAATATTTAATGTTTTTATATCTTTGTTCCGGTAACAAGACAAAGCGCGGCGTTAGTCCCGCTACCCAACACGTGGAATGAAGTGTCATAACACTAGGTTTAAAATTTCCCTCAGCTTACCTTGCCTTGTGCGGGTTACGACGTGAAGCTGAAGAAGAAGATATATAGTATAAAAAATATTAAAATATAAATTTAGATTACGGTATTTTTATATTTTCATTTGAAAAATTCATAATGTAGAGATACCCTCTAAATTAAAGCGTTCCGTTTCTGTTTAAATTTAAATTTAAACCTTTTATTAATTGATGTATTAAGGTCGATGTGCTATTGAAAGAGATCATGCCGTGCGCACGTATTGTCATTTCAAATGTATTGTCTCTTGGATAGACATTGGACAGGAAGCTATGTCATTTATCTTATTGTAAATGATCTGTATTAGCTAATCGTTTCCACACCTTAGTAAGTAGAGCATAAATTTTTTGTTTTTTTTTTTTTTTTCACTTAAAAAAATATTTGCATAAGATTTTTTGCTAAATATATTTTTCTTGTAATTTTTACCAACCCATAATTTGAATTTATTGCAAGTCGCAGTAATTTGATATTGCCATTTATTAAGCTCAAAATAAAACTTTATTGGTGTTGCCCTATAAATAATTATATTTTAAATTTAAATATGAGATCTCAATTCTCATAATAAATAAAAAAATATACCATCACGTATAATACGATTTTTTTGAAAAGTAAAAATCACTCGCTTGTTTTATATATACGAAAAATATATAATTATTATACCTACTAATATTTTTTTTACCCACCATCTTTTGTATTTCCATCTTAAAGTTATATTATTACTTGAATACGGCTAATAGTAAGTCCTATAGTAAGTATCGTATCCTATATTTAGTGCTCTTTCACTTCAAAGAAAAACGTTATATCTAAACTTAGCAGCAAGTAACACAATGAACTCAGCGTTTAAAAGGAAAATAAACGTACACTCATTGAGTCACTAGTGTAAAGAAAATAACATGGTTAATGATTTTACAAAGTATACTTCAAATACATCTTTACTTTAACTTTTTATTGTATCTAAATCTACATTTGTAAAATATTTCTTTAAAGAAATAAGACTATCGTGGCGTCCATTTCCCCACTCCAGAAAGACAAAGAGCGGTGTTGTGTTCCGCGACCGCTTGAAAAGGAAATGAACTGAAAAGTTTTTGATACTATTAAAATATATTTTAATTCTAACATTGACTACTTACAAATCATCTGTTTACTACAACTTTGCATAATAGCCTGTTATTTGTAGTACACTAGATAAAATTTATATAATATACTGGCAAAGAAATACAGATGAAGTTTAAATATTCATATAAAAGTTATTTGATTACGACATATGTCTGATTATTCCATAGGGATATGTTGTGGACGGAGTAATATCCAGACTTAAATTGCAATTAAAACTTTGACATTCACAATTTTAAGGCTTACATCGAGTTTATCATTACTTTACGGATGTTTTATATATAATATAATATAATAATATATAATATACTTGATATATAACATATAATATAATATAAATAACTAATTTAAAACAGTAATAAATAAAAGAAATTCAACAATATTGTTCGAGATTATAAAAAAATAACCTCAACAAAATCTGATATATTTTAATACGTGTTCAATTTAATTAACCAATAGTACGTTGTCATATGTCACAAGCTTAAATCAGAAATCAGTGTAAAACTGTGAAGGTATCATACGACCTAGATTCTTCATTTCTAATATACGATATAAGGTAAAAGGCAATGATAAAAAAATCATAGGTAAAAAGCGATAAACTATAGAAGTTGGAAAAAAATCAGCGTAAAAATATTTTTATAATGACTCAGCTATTAACCCTCACAAATTCTGACCACATGTATCCGATTACCATGTTACAATATAGCACGGTATAAAATTTACCCTGCAGAGTAGAACAGCTGTGTTTCATATACCTTAACGATTAAAGCAGTTCCGGCGATTCACTTATAAAAAATTGACGCCCTATGTTAAAACATATTTATTTATATACAAACAAAAACACAAAGATAATAAATAAAAAAAAAGGTTTTAAAATTTATATGACAATAATAATTCTTGTCGGGAAGCCAGAGAGAAGGTCACGCTACGAACTCTCTATATCTCTTTTGTCTCCTCCACTGTCATCATCGTCCACACGTTTTTAACGAAGCATTCCTGCAGCATCCGATACTGTCGTCTTGAAGGTCAAATAAAGTTTGCTCTTGCGTCTCTTACTATTTCACACAATAGATATTTTTTTTATCTGAAAACTAGTACACACTACATACATCGGTCTGGACCCATTTACTCTATTATATTTTTATCATATTTAAGTTTACTACATAAAAGTTTTAAATATTCACTGTTGAATAAAACACAATAATTATATAAAACTTAATTTTAATTAAATATTTTAATAAATATTAAATATATCGCCACTATATTCTTATTCTCTTATGCTCTTTCTATACACTTTAAATTTAAAATTTCCAGATTTGATTGTATGTACATAAAATGTAGTAACCCAACGGTGAATTAAAACGGTTCCAAGTAGAGTCTGGCATCAGTGTAGCCGCACGTGCGCTTGTTGATAAAACAAATGCAATCAGATAACATTCAAGTTTCATCTTCATGCCTTAATAATCCTTAATACTTGGTAGCAAGGATTATAATTCTGTGAACCAAAACATACTGATACCATTTAGTAAAAGTGCGTATAATGGAGTGTAAATACGATGAAATAGCTGCGCTTCTAGTCATGCTGCAATTTAATAAGTTTCATAATAACATCCAATTATTTCTTTCTTAGCTTCACGCTGTATCCCCACATGTGGCAGGGGATGCAGTGGGGACTTGGGACTTTAGTGTTCAGACACTTCGTTTCGATCTCTTCTTCGCGTCTAATTTGAGAGCGGAGAATTGACACATTAAACATTTAAATTGAAAATATTAAATATTTCATTTCCTCGAGTGAGAATCGAATCTACAGCCTCACGCTTGACCCTGCGCCATGACAGGCGTCTACTTCCCCTAATAATCTAATTATGTAACTTTCAATTATAAAATTATTATCAACTGGCTCAATTGGCAGCGTCTGATGTTTGCGCGATAATTGTGAGTTCAATAACCACTCAGATCAATCTGCCAGAGCGGGTAAACGAAAATATATTTAAATTATATTTTCGTTTGCCCGCTCTGGCTGACTGCATGTGCCATTGTCTAGTACCTACTGCTATCCAATAGAGAATCTCTCCTATTTACCACTTCTATGGTGTGATGGGAAACGGAAGTGGTTTAATGGGAACAGATTTTGTAAGAACTAGTTTCCCAGGTTTTCCTTCCCTAACAAGCTTTAAGTGCTATACAGCGTTTCGCTAAAAAGAAATCACCAAAATTTCTCTGTAAGTATGATAGCATCATAGCATGTGTTCAACTTCAAACATAGTTCAATAGAAAGATAATAAGAACAAACCACTAAGTAGCGGTCGTTGACAAGACTTCTATTTCATTGCAAGGCAGTATGAATGGGTGCACTAATAAAGTACCCAATTAATGTTACGATCGTACAGCCGTTGGAACATTCAATGAATCGCCTTGTAATAGACTAGACGTACTTTGTTAGAAATAGACTGATATTACAGCTTAAAAATGACTTAAAGTTGCTATGTCAATTTCTGCGGCTTTTACTCCTAACGGAGGCAAAGTTTATATTCAAAACAACATGTCCTTAGCTTCTGTTAACCAACGAGTAATAATGATAGTGATAAATGTTTTGCTCTCATTACTTTCACTTGTTCCAAAACTGTTGTTTACCAGATTAACTATAGTTTTTATTTTTACATATTAACCAAAGTAATTTGTCTTTATTATTTACTTTAAAATATATCACAAAATATTAAATATATTTTATCGTTTTTAAAAAAATGTTTTCAATATATTTATATGCTTTTGTAAGTGTAATGGCAGGATGTAAAATGTAACCGCAAAACTTCCGTTGATCCATGAAGGGTAAGCTTTAAGTGGATGAATTCCGGTTATTTGCTTAATATTTAAGTATCACATACCATATTTATAAGGGGTTTTAAAGCTTGTAGACACACATGGAAAGTTGAAAATGTTTTATTCGACACTCTTGGTTTTTAATTAGCTTTTAATTTAATAAAAGTACACGATATTTTTAGTAAACATTTACTCCGCAAAGAGCTCTGATTTGCTACTACGTATTTAAAACGTTCCTTTTGAACATTCTTTTTATTTCTTTACTATTTTTTAAAGTGTTATTCCACACTTAGGACATAACACAACATAAAATACTAACTTTATTAATAATAAATTTAGTATTCTTTTTGTTTTATACGAAGAACATATTTATATACCTTAAATATACCTACTCATAATTTTCTTAGTAATAATATGAAAACAGCTTTAACATTCATATAGGTGACCTATGTTGAACCAGGTCACATCTACAAATCGTAATGCTACCCAAGTGAGAAAGTCAAACCAAATTGAAGTCTGGAAAGTCTAGATTTATGTTGATATACTTTAATACCCTATTACATGGGGATAAGAACCAAATTGCAGCGATTATTACTATTTGCAGACGCCTGCAGTAACCTTTCAAAGAAATAAAGGTTTTTATGAACTGCGAATCCCAATTCATACTTATATTAAACTGCAGTATGCGGCAGGCTCAATAATGGATTTATATCCCGTTAGTATAACGATCGAAGCGAAAGGCTTGCATATTGAAGTGCTTGTGGTTTCAAAATAAGTACCTAGATGTATGAATAAGAATTTAACGAGAAAAAATATGGTTTTACATATTAAACAATAAATTTACACTGGGATTGTAATATATTTAAGTTATTATATACATATTTCAGTATAGACGAACAATTGCTTCGATCTCCGGTATTTCCTCGTATTAACGTTATATTTTTAATATAAAACATTAATCAATAAAGCAAAAAATATAATTGTTCACGAGTTTTAAACTCTGGAAGAGCACAATATATTAAATATGCAAACAGATGTAATGACAAAAGCACGCTGTTTTATAAGCTCTTCACGTATGACGTAAAGAAAAGTACATTGAGATTATAATATATTATTTTATTGCATATTATATATACTGCTTCCATCTCTTGTCGTACTCCTTAAGGAAACACATACTCCAAAATATATATTGAATAGATATATAAATTCCTACGTGGAATTTTAATCCGCAATCACTAAGAAACATCTTAACTGTACCACGACTTTGTGAATGTTGGCGTTAACGAGTAAAAAATAATCCATACCAAATCCATATATTTTTTAAATACAACCAAATGAAATAGCATTGAAAGTCTAGTGAAAGATCAAGAGATGCATACCGTTCTTCCATTTAGAAAAGAGCTAGATCAAAACGTATGTGTAACCTTCATTCTAACACCAGACAGACGAGCTAGGGTAGTTTTTAATTTCCGACAGAAAAATAAACAAAAAGACCACCCCAATGTTTAACACCGTTATCCGTCTGTCGCATCTACGCTGAACTTAAACGGCTTTAATACATTTCTTTCTATTTTGCCAGAACTCAGGCCGGATTTTAGATTTTAAAGGTATTGCAGTAGTCTTTTAACAGGTTTTTTTTTTATTTTTGAGGAACTGAACTCTTTGTATAAAACTATATTTTGCCTAAAAGATTAGTTTGAGTAGTAACTTCCGTTTTCATAAATGAAACAAAAGTAAAAATATAAAAACCTATTTTAATTATTAAACACTTGTGTTAGATTTCATTTCTAGATATATATTTTCATTTTCATGTAAAAATAGGGGAAGAATGGATAACATAAGGTGTTCTTTTACAAAAATTTGGAAACTAAATGCAAATGTCTCAAACAAAAACAAAAATTATGACTATTTTTAGATATTAAGTAATCTAAAAGTTGCTATAAATCTTACAATACTCTTAATAAATCTCCTTAATTGAAATTACCGAGTCAGTAATAGGTCGATTTCACAAACAGAATCAGGTTAAATGTAATTGACCGTGTAAATCATTTCCAGAACTATGCTGGAGCACGTACGATATTTATTCATAGCGTTAATAACTTGACGTTGAGAAGTCCATTTATGTAGATTGAACTTACAAAGGGGTCGAAAAATATGAAAAGAAGCTTCGGTATTTTTAAAATCATGATTTTCATTTAGATTTAAGTTTGCAATACTATTATGGATAGCTGAGTAAATAACACTCTACAATGAAATGGCAATAGCAGTATTGCAGTTATTTAATACATGTGTTTTAATATAGGTCTTACTTGTTTATATGGACATAAAATTTAATTCTGTTTTTTTTTTTGTTTTTTTAGTATTAATAAGTATTGATAAAGTACATGATCTGATCTCACAAATATTACAGATAAGTAAAGGACCTAACAACATGCGGCCAGTCTATATAAATATAACTTTTCAGTCATGGATTCTTTGGCAGACGTCTGAAACGGCGCCCAGTCGACGCGAGCGTCGCAACGCGTCGGCCCGCGCGGACTGACGCATTCGAAATTAAAGTGCCGAAATTATTATTTTCTATTAAAACAAATTAAAAAAGTTATATAGTGATGTGATTATCGACTATAAATTATTAATTGGATATTTTAATTACTTTATATGTGAGTGATAGTGTGAAAAGTGTTGAACAGTACTATTACTAATGTAATAAGAACGAATATTGAAGTATTAACGTTATACTTTTAATAAAAAAACACAAATATTTAATCGAAATAGTCGATAATATTTTTATTTTAGTGTTCAAGGGATATTTTTAGTTATATTCCATTGAACTCTGGAAGGATACAAATTATTAAATTCGCAGACAGATGTAATGAGAAATGCACGCTGCTTAATTAACAGTTTCACGTACGACATTATTTAAATGTTGTTTTTATTATCTTGTCCGTTTATATATTTACAATAAACTTAAAGTACAGTTCTATAGAGTTTAGGGTTGCGTATACTCTCATTTCAATATAGTCTATGAAAATATATATAATTTTCTTTTTTAATTGACAATACATTGTTATAGACCAGATTAATTTAAGTTTTTGTGTATATATAAATTTATTTTTTGTAACACATTGCAATTATATTCAATACTTTATGGATTGGAGATAGAGTTGTAGATAAAGTTTTAAAGAAACAATAAATTTTGCGTATAATGCGAAAGTAGTGTATACTTACGTAACAAAATGATCCTGAAAACGACTCTTTCATTTTGTAAACCGTTTTCTACACGGCTACCTATTTTTTATAATTAGAGACTATTTATATCGATAATATTAATTACAGGCTAATAAACGTTTCTAAGTACGGTTATGAGAGATGATAAATACGTAAAATATAAACAAATACAGTGAAATTTCATACCGTCGTGATTGCTTCAAATTGAAATAGCTCAGAATAAAGCACACTTCAAACAATAAGTCATTCATATACAAGTATACAGTGTAGTTTTCTTGATTTTACGTTAAATGTGTATCTAGCCTAACAATGCTCGGTAATTGTGACTAATGAGAGTGACGGGAATAATGCGAATGTTGACTTTTTACTCATCGTGTTCCGTTCTAATTTCATACTTTTTTAGATTTCAAATTACTTTTGATGATGGCAATGATGATAAATATTTCCAATATTATTGAATTAAAATCACAGAGCCGATTAATTAAATACCAGATATTTCCTTCACTTTATGACAGAATAATGCTGGGTTTTAAGATCAATTAACTCTTGGCAAATATGTCTGACTAAAAATTCTATTCAAACACGGGCCATAAAGATATCGGAATATTTTTTTATAAGCATCATATAATCATCCAAAATATCATGCCTCTAAGAACAGGTAAAATGTGAAAAAGGGAAATCCCTTCTCTATTCTCATCTGGCAAGCTAACAATAAACCTAGCAAACGATAAAAAATATATAAACATCTCCTCAAGTAGGAATCGAACCAAATACCTACCACCATCTCTAGTGAAATATTTGTGATCTTACAATAAAGTTAATAAAATACGTACAGATTTAACGAAATTCAATCTAAAAGCTTATTTCGTATTGTTCGTCTAATCTCGTTACCGATAATCTAATTTGCTGAATGAATCTAACACGAGTGTCATTCGTTCTGGCGTGCGGCCAAGCGACACATCGACATCTTTTACCGAATATCTTCGAGTACATTACAAAAAACACTGTACAATTTGTATGTTTACGTGATAATGAAGTACAATTAAATGTATGTATATTCGATTCGATCGATCAAAGAAACGTATGTGTATTTGAGGCCTGTCGTGGCGCAGCAACACAAGCGTGTGACTGTAACCGACAGGTTCTGGGCTCGATCCTCAGTCGAGAAGATGAAATATTTAATATTTTTTTTCAATTTAAATATTTAATGTTTCATTTCTTCGCTCTGGTAATAAGGCAAAGCGAGGCGTTGAGTTCCGCCACTCAACACGCAATGTCTCAAAATAAACAAATTCAGTAAGATTATGTTAAAATAATAATATTAAAACCATCGTACCAATAAAACAACCTCTGAATGCAAACGCGACGGTAATACCTTCAATTCCTAATCAAAATAATTATTATTTAAATATTAATTATTATCCTTTTCCCGCTCTGTTAATTGTGATGTTGAAGTCAGCTACTCAATACGACATTGTCTCCAATCGATTGGACGAAACGTCTAGAACCATGTATTTGACTCTCTGTTCTTTTGATGTTCCCATCTATGCGAGACAAAGCGTAAAGCAGAAAAATAACAAGAAAGAAAATATGGATATGAAATAATGTAAACATAAGGTATATGTATCTAAGATGTTTACAGAAGAGTTATAAAATATTTTTATGGTTTTATTTTTAACGTGACCTCCATTACGCTAATGTAAGATATTTGCAGTATTGTAAATCAATACAAATAAATAAATCAGTAGAAACTATGTATCCCAAGTAATGAAACTGTTGAAAAAAACACTAATATCTACCTACTTTTTTAATACTTAAAAACATATATTTTAATGTGTTAATCCACACTTAGGAAAGATAAATATTTATTTTGAATACGTATAAAAATGATAACTTAGCGGGATTTGTACCTGAGCCTCTTGAACGGATTCCATTAATACTCATAGATCTACATCGGGTGAATCACTGTTTTAACCTACTATAATAAATGATTTAGATATTTTGAAACATTTTTATTTATAATATATTTTGTATTACCTAAATATGAAATGATTTCTTAAAGTAAACTGTGAAAAACCGTTCTGTTTACACATTCACATTAGTAGCATTCACATAGTTATAATAAAATGTGTTATAACAACTTTCATAAATTTTACGTGGATCGTAAAAGCTTCATGAAGCTAATAATATAACGTGCGTTTAGAGCTTAAAAGGAATATTAGGATCAGTGAATGTTGAAAACTTATACGTAAATACATATATCGCTTAGGTTAGTGTACACGAAATAAATAATTTGTGAGAGAGCGTTGACAGTCAATAAAATTTGCAATTTTGCACTGTTTTAGTAAATTGGCAAATATACCTAATTAAGTATCATAAATTTGACACTTATATACGTCTTAGTTAGTAAATAACAGTGCAGATCTTTAAATATCTAATAGGCGATGTCATTCAAAATCAAAATCAAAATATTCTTTACTCAAATAAGCAATTACAAGCACTTTTGAATCGTCAAGTTACCTACAATTGTCTGTAGTATCAGTCCTAAACGAAGCTACCACCGGCTCGGAAGGCGGGTCTGCTGAGAAGAGCCGGCAAGAAACTCAACAGTTGCTCTTTTCAAAATATCAATTAAAAATATATATATAACATAGCTTCCTGAGTGAGTACCAACAGCATTTAATCTCACGCATTCTTGTCATGGTAATATTCTTGAATTGAGTAACATGTTTTGCCTAACAATATATTTTTAACTTTAATTTAAAATCTTTTAAGTGGAATTTTATTAAACATACAATTTTATTATATGTACATACAACATTCTATTTTCAACCTCCAACACCAAAAGAGGGGTATTTATAATACCCCATCTTTGACCTGTCCGTTTTTGGCGCTGTAGCTTCTGACTGAATGAATAAACTTCATCGCGTAGATTTTTAGCTACTTTTAATGGAAGTCGCACTAACAGAACTACAAACATATTGCTAAAATAAAATAATGATTTTTGAGTCGTCTTTTAAAATTAAAATTTACATTTTGTTTGCTTTTTAATAATAATATTTCTTTCTTTTTGTTACAAATACATACGTATGTGAAATGATATAGTCACTAGGTTCTTGCAAAACCTTAATAAAGCCAACACTAAAAAAAGTCCTACTAAAACTTTGCTTATAATTTGTTATAATTTAAGTATATATATAATTTAGTGAATAGAATTTAAAGCAGATTTTGTAAGTAATTTACAAAACTTAAATACAGTTGGCAATAAATTATTCAATGTGACAGTTTACATTGAAGAGGAGCTATTTTATGACTCTTTTCTCTGTCAAAGCAATGTTATTAATATGTCTAGCAGAACAATGAAAGTAAATCTGTCAATAAACTAAACTGTGTCGCGAATCGAAAACTTTCAGTAGTCAGCTCTCTTATTTTTTTTTATTTTTCTTTATTTTAACTTGTGACACACGCTAAAACCTTTTTCGCATTTTCCACAATAAACAAAATTTGCTTACTAATCACATTAAATACTAAACGTTTATTATCTGTTAACTGTATCTAAATTAGAAAGAAGAAATAAGAAATAAATGATAGATCTATTTTTATATTTTTTCTAAACATTGCAGTAGCCTAAAGTAAAGGTATAATTATTACAGTATAAATAGCGTATTGCAGTATAAAAGGTGAAATAACTGTAGATACAATATTTAAAAAGGGAGGTGTTTAAGTAAAAATTGTTGTAAATATTTTTTAGAATAAATATTATGCAACGTCATATAACGTAAAAATATTATGACGATGCGTAAAATTGTCATGATTGAGAAAAGATTATGATAAATTAGTTGTCAATCCATCCGTTTTCTTTATACATTAGTAATTTATTTAAAGTAAAAAGAAAATGGAAACAAAATGTAAACAAAAAACCTAAAAAAAATGTTTAGATATATTTTATTGCAATAAAAAAATTATAAAAAAAAATAACGTTAAAATGTTTGAAGCTTATTACACAAACCGACAGCAAGTTTTTGTGAATATTTGTAATATTGTAATCTGATGTCACGGTTTGATTACTTTTTAGATTGCTCAAAACAAAAAATAAGTTAGTAATACTACGACAGTGACCTTGAATTAAGGAAATTTGCATAATGCGATAAGAAAGCATGACTTTATTGCCCAGCGCCCTCAGTCGGTGTAGAGAAACCAAGAATTGCAGATTCAAAGCCTGTTACGTTTATATTAACATAGTAAGCCCACGTGGAATATTGTTTGCCTCAAATTCGATGCGGCTGTGGGTTCGATCTCTGTGTAGACCAATTGCGGCGTTGAAACCAATTGAAACCAATTGCGGCGTTGCATGCAAATTCTTGAAAATTAGACGAAAAATGTTGGAAATATGTTTTAATATCTATGTTCCATCTGCCTCACCGGCTATGCAGGAGAGGAGAGAATGCATGAAGCGCTTTTTTGTTCAATTGCCACTAGACAAAATAATTAAGGGTCGTTGAATTTTAATTAATATATTTAACTTCCGTTCCCCACTTTCCGCCGAATTTGAGACATTGCGTGTTGAGTTTCGGAACTCAACGCCGCGCTTTGTCTTGTAACCAGAGCTAAGGAATAAAAACATTAAATATTTAATTTGAAAATATTAAATATTTCATTTCCTCGAGTGGGGATCGAACTCACAATCTGTCGTTTACAGTCAGACGTTTGTGCCGCACCGCCACGACAGGCCTCAAAGTGGGGAATGGAAGTGGAACGGAATGTCTCAATACTAGGTTTCCAAGGTTCCTATGACTACCCTGCCGTGTGCGAGATATAGCGCGTGAAGCTGATTGAGTGAATTATATTTAACTATAATAAATATATATATAAATTAAATAAGGAAAAGCTTTGATACAGTCAACGATTTCACCTCATTTAATAAGAATAACACATCTGTATCATATGCGATATATCCGGACCACATAGGCGCTTGTCAACGCGCAGATATAGAACTTATGGTGACCTACAATACTAAAGAGATTGAAGTCATATTATTAGCTCTGTCTAGACTATTGAGAATGCTTTGTAATAGCGGAAGACACTAGTTTGATTTCCGGGAGCACTCATGTTTATATATAAATGTAACAATTCTTTGAAGTTATATTTGAATTTATACTTATTTCTTTCTTTCTATACGTCGCAGGGTTTAGTTTTAAAAAATATAATGTATTTGTTTAAAAAAAAATGTATTATAATTATTATTTGATGGTATTAAAACAAACCGGGCGTTAGACGGGAGATGCGTGATGATCAGTTTGCTGGTGTCAATTAAAAAAATATTTTATACCAACATACAAATTGTTTGTTCTACTAAACAATATCGATCTAGAGAGACAATAAATTTGAGCGAGGTCTGTGGTGGCGTAGGCGCACAAGCGTGCGATTGTAAGCGTGACAGGTTGTGGGTTTTAATTTAATATTTTTATTTCTACTAGTAACAAGGCAAAGTGCTGTGTTGAGCTCCGCAACTCAACACACAATGCCTCAAATTTGGCAGAAAGTGGGGAACTGAACGGAGTGTCTTAACACTAGATACCCAAGTTTCTTCTGCACACCCATTTAAAATAAACGAGAACTTAGGGACACGTCCTTATTTAGAGGAAATAAATATTATGCCTGATATTTTTCTAACAACTTTACCTTTTAAGAGGCCTCTCAATGATATTGTATATAGATATATAGTATGTTACAAATTATTACTCGCGTAGCGCGTGGTTAGTGTCTCTTTATATTATTAGACTCGCCTGTCGCGTGTCATGTCAGTTGCGACTTACGAATACGCCGTGTACTTGCGTCACTTCTGACAGATTAAAAAAAAAACAAATATTATTTTTTATCTGAAAATATTTGTATTATAGGTAATTCTAATTTTATTTGTGTTCTAAATTTATAATTCAATTGTAGTTACGTTTACGGAAGTATATGGAAAAAAATCTTTGATTTGTTTGTTTTGTAGCAACTTTGATAAATATACAAATATGATAGTAAACTTTTAGCAAGGTTTATATAAGTAGTAATATTTTTTTTGGCTTAAAAGAACAAAACATGTAGATATATTTCATGAATGAAAAGAAAGATTAGTGAATTATTGTACCATTTAACTTTGATGCTACGCTATATATATATAACACTTAACCCCGCAGTTCGTACGAGGATTACAGTTTGAACAACTTCATTAGTGTCTGTCTGCAGACGATTATTGCACTTGTCACTTTCGTGAAGCTACCGTTAAGTTTATGTTACGACGAAACTCTGTTACAATAATTTTCTGTAGGAACAGAGGATGTAATAGAAAGTTTAAAGTTATAAAATAATAAATATAATAATATACGACAATATGGAAGTCGATACTACTACGGCAAAACGAAATATACTCGATGGTCACCGGTACTTCTCATCCGAAAAATACTAATACAGAAAAATTGGCTCTTCGAAATATAGACAATATGACATTTAAAGTTAATAATGTGTACCAATTGAGGCTATCATGGCGCAGCAGCACATTTTCTTAATAACGGTTGTGTGTTCTATTCCTACTTGGGGCAACAAATTATCTCGATACTAGCTTCCCTCGTCTTGTTCTGGTATATACGGAAACAACATGAAGCTGAATATTTTATCTCTCAAATATAGTTTCTTCGAGACAACTTCGAACTCTAAACGATTGCTATGTGAACAAACGGTCAGCAAATATCTCTAAGTGTTTTGTAATGACGATAACTTCGTAGTTAGATATTTTAAGTATTTTCAGTGTGTACTTTTGATACAAGCGAAACGCAATGCTAATTAGTAGGCACATATTTACCACAGCACCACGATTTTTCTATTGAAAATTATTCTTATATATTCTATACCTATATAGAAACAAATTTATAATATTGTGGTTATAATTATCGTTACCCTATTGTAGCAATGTAATCGTGAGAAACCACTGCAGGCAAATATGTACGTAGACACGCGCTAAGTGTTTCCAAACATTGTCGATATATGGATATTTTATGTTTACTTTAATAAAGGAACCAGTAGCCTCACCTATGAGCCTCCTGCACAAAGTCTGTATGCTCGTGAGAAATAAATGTTCAAATGTGATAGTGATACTAATGTCATAAATCAACTTTTCTTGCCTTTTTTTGATAAGGACTTGACTTTAATTTATAATTTACACATTGAATATAATATTTGTGTATGTAAAATTAAAAAATGGTATAGTTTTGATATTATAGAATTATTATAAATTGCTTAGGTACTTCCTCCATACTAAGATAAGCCTTAAAGACCTTACCTTAAAAATAATATGAAGTGGTAGAATATAACATCTTCATCTTTATGTCAATGTCACTATTAAAATATTTAAATCTAATTGATAATTAAAATACATAGTTAAATATCACAATATCAATATAGAATATATTCCTAGTATGTACAATATTACTAGCGAATCAAACACGCCTTATTTTCATTTCAATTTTTAAGTCAGTAACAAAAAAAAAACTATATATAAATTGTAGCCTATGTGTTATTCTGATAAAAGAAGCTACATTGCAGTAAAGATGCGTTTAAATCCTTTTATTAGCGACAAAGTGAAGATAAACACATTTATAATTTGAGACGCTCATTGTCGATAATAAATAAGAACTATAAATCCCTACCAAATTGAAGGAATGTAAATTATTTTACTTGAACGCGATAATCTTAGAAACTACTTGATTGAATTGCGTTAGTTAGTAGTCCATTAGTCCAGGTTATAGGTTATCGATATATAACATTATCTTAATCATTTTGATATAATATTTGCTGTCAAAGTCACCTTGAGAATAAAGAGTATGTCCTGTATCAAACACAACTTGCTTCCATTTGATCAATGGGGTATTAAAGTTAATAATTAATTTAATATTATTATTATTTATATTTCATTTATTATTAACTTATTATTAATTATTCTTTTAAAAATCAATGTATTTTACTATTTGTGGTAAGTTAAGGTTATATATAAGGTCAAAGTATTACTTTTAGACATTAGATTGTATTGATCGTGTTAATCTAGACGTTTAAGCTCACGACCGATTTTATATCATTGTAATCTAGACTTGGTCCACTTTAATATTTAATTGAAACAATTGTAAATAAAGCTTAAAAGATAGTATTAAAGTTTGGTTTATAGAATTCAATTTTTAATAGTATGAGCGATGTAAGCGACATATGTTTCATCTATCAATATTAATAAAGCTGAAGAGTTTATTTTTTTTTTGTTGGTTTGGTTGAACACGATAAAATCTCTATATTAATTATCTACGTTTATTATTTTAAAGTACTTTAATCTGATATCCTACTGGTTTGTATGGACAAAAATAGTATTGTGTAAGACACTCCAGTTGTTGAGAAAGCCTGTCTATTTATTATTTCCATTCTATCCGCGCGCCGCAAACAAAAGCTAATAAATATACACAAGTATAACAACAGGAGAAAAAGAGAGATATATTAATTCAAAATAATTAAAAAATAGGGAGCAAAAGGTAAAAGATACTTAAGATACCCTTACAAATGGCAGAAACAACAAAGTTTATTGTTCATTGTGCATAAATAAATGACGGCAAACAAATATAGGTTACTAAAAGATCAAAAACATGTTTACTTCAGATGTTAAACGTCGGGGAGGTAAAAGCTTCGACACAAAACCTTGACCCAGTAAAATGTCATCGACAAAACTTGCCGAAAACATTTATTTTTGTTTATTATTGCAAAACATCATTCTCTTGTCGTACTAAAAGATTAAATGACGTTAATATGAATTAATTCAAAAGCATGCATTTACAAATATTTATATGAAACTATCAGCGTAAGGACAAAGTCATAAAAATTAACTACAATCTGCTCTCATGTCAAAACTGTGTAAGGCGTGAATTACAATTAATATATTTTTAACAAGATGCGGGCACAAATGTTTGGCCATCATGATTTCGTTTGTTCATTGAAAAGAAATGTTACATATCTACATTCATATAAATTGCGTAACGATTGTGTTTTATAATTTACTGTAGTTACTTGGGGTTCTGAAGTGTCCAACGACTGTTTAATTTATAAATATTGGCCGTAAATTTCCATTATAGTATATAATATTATTAATACCGTGGTCCAGACTAGGTTAGATAGAGAGTGATATTAAGTTTCTTGGTGTAGCAAAATACAATGTTCAATTAATTGGTTAATAGGCAAAGCGCGGCGTTGAATTCCGCCACTCAACTCGCAATGTCTTAATTTCGGCGGAAAGTAGGAAACGAAGTCTCTCAACACTAGATTCCTAGGTTCCCTACCCTGCCATGTGCGGGATTCAGCGTGAACCTGAAAAATACCATTCCATCCGAATACTTAAGTATTTTTTATAATTAAATTAAAAGTGATTGCTTCGTTGTCATTGTTAGCTAATGGTTTACTTGTAGTCATTGTACTGATTGATATCGACATGTAATAACGTATATAATAGCTTTATTCCGATTACCATTGTCAGAATAATAGCACTAATTGGAGAGCTTTTGACCCCTATACTTTACTTGAAAGCTGGATCCACTCGTAAGTTATATCGGTCATTTGAAAAATCAATTACGAAACATTGTGGTAACAACTTTAATTGATTTAAATAAAAGGTAGATTTATTATTTTTGTAAATGACAGCACGTGGTAGGCTTTTATATTTCTTATTTATAATATTCAGATATATGAAAATAATACTGTTATTTGCAAGAAACAATTAATTAAACACAATATTATAAACTGATTGGATAATTCTTCATTCAGTGAAATTTAACCCTAATTAAAACGCCTATATTAGCCATAAGTTTTTAACATATTTTAAGTAATATTCCACAATTAAGAACCAAATCGTACGTTGATATTTTTTTGCGTTCCTAAAAAAGTAGTTTTGTCTATATCTATATTATTATTAGTAAACTTCCATTTAACCAAAAAAAAAATAATAATATTACAATTATTCGAATATTCTGAGGCCTGTCGTGGCGCAGCGGCGTGTGACTGTAACCGACAGGTTCTGGGTTCAATCCCCAGTCGAGGAAATTAAATATTTAACATTTTCTATTTAAATATTTAATGTTTCATTTCTTCGCTCTGGTAATAAGGCAAAGCGCGGCGTTGAGTTACGCCACTCAACACGCAATGCCTCAAATTCGGCGGAAAGTGGGGAACGGAAGTGAAACGAAGTGTTTTAACACTAGGGTTCCCGAGTTCCCTCTGCCTACCCTGCCTCGTGCGGGATACAGCGTGAAGCTATTCTAATATCCTGTTAAAAACTACTTTTTTTATAAATGATTCATCATCTAAATATAAACGACAATGTCGATGTGTTACATATGTGGTGACAGCGACATAGCTGAAAAATAGTTTCCTGAAATATGTTAATGGGTGTTTAGATGATTATTTGCTTACAAAAATGAAAGAGTTTTTGTAAATCATTTTAATGTTATTCTAAATAACGAAATGCTAATACGTAAATAATAATGTTCACTGGTATTCTCTCCATTCTATAGCGCAATTATTTTTCAAATTTATTTTGATACTATTTAACAAGTAAAACAACATTTTATAAGCTATTTTTTATACAACTTTTTATAAAGCCCCAAACAAAATATCATTCATTAGGTACATCATCTGATCAACCGCTTGCAGCTCTTAAACTGGTAATCTGATTTTTATAAAACATACCAATGAACCACCGCCTTGAGCATAGTTTTCCATAAAAAAACGCACTCATTATTGGTTCATTTAGTAAGAAGCTACGACGGCACAGATAGGCACATCAATATATATATATATATATATATATATATATATATATATATATATATATATATATATATATATATATATTATATTTATATAATACATGTTTGTTCAAAATCAAAGGCCAATACGTCTGTCCAGTGTAAGCGGAGTCATTGTACGATGATTCATCCCAAGCGCTTTGATTTGCACCTGGTGATATATATACAACCACTACACACAAATTTAAACCTTAATAAATATTTTATAAGGAAATTTTAAAACAATAATTCAAACTTTATTAAAGGGAAAGGAAAAACCAAATGCCAAATATTAATGTTAGGAACAAAAATTGAAACCCTCAGTCAGTCACAATTCCTGCAAAATTAATGATGAAAAGTAATAATCGTATTCCGTGACTCCTTGAATATTTCGTGCTTCCAGTAATAAACTTGATATATTGTCTCTATAAAAGTCGAAACAAACTAAAAGTTATTTTCCAAACTTAATAAACCGTCTGATGGATTGAAAAGCTCGGAAAACTTTGGCTTATGTATAGTGCGTAAATGGATTAAAAGCCCACTAACGGAGCTAACTATGAACTGGTAAATGTTTTGAACAAGTCAACTTGACTTGTTTCGTAAAACGACTGGTCGTTATAAATATATAAATATACTTTTCAGGCGTTTTTATGATTTAGAACATATTAACATAAAAAAACTGTCAAGTGTGAGTTGTACACGTCCACTGAGTATTCCGAACCTACTTCAGTCTTATATACTACAAATCTACGTTTTCAAGATTTATGTATTGGTTTTATATTAAGCTATCTGCACATTTACGTTTGTGTTCATTTGTATAATGAAATATAAATTGTTACTTTACGTATTTTTTTTATTGTTTGTATTTACTCACTTCATGCCAAATTAAATATTTATAGATCCATAGAAATTACCTTCCATTTTGATGACATTACGAAAAATGTTACAAAAATGCTTGTGTGTTTTGATGACGTATACTCAGAAATATGATTTTTTCTATGCTCAAGAGGATCCTGAATTTTTCATATTATTTTCAACTTGAAACCACCACGATAGATAAATATTTTGAGACAAACAGTGACAAACAGCAAGACAACAAAGTGATCATATAAACCTTTTGAGGTACCGAACCCTAAAATGGTATTAGTATAATATTACCCTCGGGGGAATGGTTCTGTTTAAATTATATTCATTTTTAAAAAATTAAGCACGCCATTGAGTTACGCCACTCACCATACAATGTCTCGAAAATTGGATCGATCGAAAATAGCCTGCTATGCGGCATAAAACATGGAGTTATTTTATCTATTATTTAATATTTGTATGTCATATTTACTATTTATTTGATTGATTATTATAAAGCTGACTTCTTTGCATACCGCGTTAATATTATTCAGGTATTACCACTGGTTCCATATAAAAAATCTTTTTGAATTTATCTAATTCAATCTTTTCTCTTTCTCGATAGATCGAAGCTTTTCTCAATAAATAATCCATTTATCGAGAAAAGCTTCTACACTTCTATAGATCGAATCGTAATATATTGGCTATACATTACGATACGAGCTATAGAAGTGGAGTAAAAATGACAGTTTTGCCAAGATAGTCGCGTCGAGCTTACTACGCCGTTTTGTGAACCTCAACGCGTGCGGACAGCGGGCGCGGCACAGAGGCGCGTAACGTCTACCTATAATACCTATTATGTATATTATTAATAATTACTAGTGCGTTAATCTCCAAACCTACAGGTTAAAATTGACAAAAAATATTTTTTATGACAAAAATGGACACACTTTTTCATGAAACACTCCATAGGCTTTACGTAGGCTGTACGTTTCGATGTAATTCACTGTACATATTTGTAGTCAGATTTAACGGGCTTTTAGAATGAATCATATGTCATACTCTTAGTTATTTTCGTTCGAAAAGTTACTTTTATATAACTAAGTATGTAGATCAAAAATTAAGAATATATAATGACTTAATAAAATGTCGATAAAGTACTCCAAAATGCATTTGGATAATTTAGATTATTATCCGATCACGACCATCAATAAAATTATGTTCACGATCCTATTAAGATATTAGTGAACGTTGTAATTTTAACCTATAAAATTATATTTTATATCTCTTTAAGAATAGATAAATGATAACAGTTTAGTAGGAATTATGTTTTGGTATGACATGTCTAAAAATTTCATTTTTTTTTTTAATATTTTCGAAGAAGTGGAGACAGAGTGTCTTGACACTAGGTTTTCTCAAATTACTCTGCAATATGAGGGATACAATGTTAAGTTAAATAGATATCGCCGATAGAAAGCTTACGACTGACGAGTTATAATTGGGCTTGTAGATTTAATCCAAAATAATCAGAAAAGTGTTTTTTAAACCATGACACAATAAAAAAAATAATCTTTTTGTCAGTCTGTTTGTCTGTATGTGGCATTTAGCTTCTAAATAAACGGACCAAATTCAGTGCAGTTACGGTTTCATCGAAAGTCTTGTTCATCACACTGGCCCTTGGCTGTGTTATGATAATCGAATTAGCATTTTAGAACCTACAAGCACTTTACCCAAGTAGTGCGGGGGTTGTTTAAAGTTTTTAAATTTCATTCATTTAATACTATTTTCTTTCCCCGGACAAAATATATAAAACTGGTTTTTGAATGTTACTACCATTTACGTTTACATCTAAAATGGCTACAATTATTATAATTGTTACATATAGTGCATGGTCGTTTACGATTACAGTGGAAGATACAAATGCAGTATAATAATAACAATACGTAAAAAATACTTTAAAGATGTTATTACTAATTTTAAGAGAAAATTTCATCTTTCAAGGGCTATAGACGAAGTTAAAATAAACATGAGGCCGTCTGGATGCTGGGTCGTGAAGGGTTTATCTTGGCGTTATATTTTTTTTTCATACTTTTAAATGTAAGGCAAAGGTTTACATGAAACAAACATAATAAATTCGTATAATATTTTTTGTAAAGTGAATAATACTATTAACTAAATTATGTAGAAATACATAATTTTATATTCAATAATCAATATTGGTAGTATAAAATTGCATAACAATATGATATTGACGATTTATAATATTTTTTTTTACCTCTTCATTTGTAAAGTATGACATTTTTACTAAAATGAGACAACATTTTCTTTTTTCATCCCTAGAAAAATATGAACTACGCCTTATCTCACTCTAGACATGAACATCAATATCATTTTGTATCTTGCTTATAAAAAATCTGTAACTTATCACTGTGTGTACGTCTAAGATATTTAAAAAAATCTTATAGGAAACGTTCATTAATGTAATAAGGCCCAAAATAGTGTGCGTTTTTTGTGTTTGTTTGTTTGTCTGTGCATTTGTACGTAAAGGCTAATCTGATTTAAATGCAGGTTTTACATTTTGGCATATTTCTTTCAATATTAAATGCTTGTGTATTTTAAATTGTTCAGTTCGACATAATTGCTACACATTTTTTATTAATTTAGCTAAAACAGTTTTCTACGTAAATATATTGGCCTTAAATTGATAATGTTATTAGTAAATAAATTGTAATTAGTAAATAATTAACATTAGTAAATAACATAGTAAAATTCAAACGGGCGAAAAAAAAAAAAAGCCGCGAGCGGGTCGTTTGTGTAATAAATAACGTTGAGATTCAATGTCAAAATCATAAAGCATTACATTTAATAGGTAAGACTCTGAAAATACGACAACATGGGGTCTTTTTCATTGATATAAAAGCCTTTAAAATTATATTACGTCATTTGTAATGTACGTAAACTAACATTTTAATGCTTATAGTGTCCCGTATTCAAATAAGCCTGACTGGACCAGTCACAAGAGTCAGCTTTAGAATACAAATAAAGTAAAAACACCGTTTGACTCCATTTAAAGTATGTGAAGTAATTATTTTGTCACTATCCTCGTTGTTGCTGTGTTGCTCAATACTTGTACATATTTTTTTATATTAAAAAGATACCAAAATATTTATAAATTCAGAAAATGTTCGTACCATTTCTAATATTTTATCTAAATTTCTAATGTCAAGGTTCATCCACGGTTAAACGTTTTAACGACAGTAACAAAAAGTAACATCCCTAATGTTATCGGCGCCTTTGTGAGTCACGAGCTCACCGGCAAAAAACGTTTCCTACGAGGAATGTGCGTTCTTTCACGCTCAGGACGCCATCGCTTTGACGATTTAGACTTTTATTGTATGGCATTTTTGTCCTTTTTCCCCAAATTTAATGACATATATTCTTTATATGTGGAATTTTAAGAAATACTTTGGAAACTGCTATTTTGGGTTCTTTTTATAATAAAATATAAAACGTACAACATTTTCTCTATAGACCAAAATAAGCTTATCATTCAGATTAGGACTCTATCTATTTCTATGTATTCTTTTTTTACAAATATACCTAGTCCTAAAAACGAACATACTAATTACCTACTTATGTAGTAACTCTAAGACAAAACACATATAACATACATATGGTCACACAAACGCCTCACCGTGCTCTAATCTTATCAAAGACTTATCATTTGTATCTAATTGGTATACGCGCACCCGTATTCTAATCGAACTTTGTTTACACTATCATATTTGAAATAGGTTAATACTTATACAAACGCGATTCAATTCATGTGTTGTTTGGACGTCTCGAAAATATTTTAAAATTAATATACTCGTTTACGAATAAGCTATATCATAATTATATTTTCTAGGAATATTAAAAAAACAAAATATTACAGTGCAAATAAATATTTAAATTCGTTTAAAATAGTGCGGCAATAATAGAAGAAAACAAACAAATCTACATTTCTTTGTAGATAACAAAACAATTAACGAACAATTAAAAAGGCGCGAAGTTACATTTTTTTTTTATAAAAAAACCGCAATGCCTTCAGCACTAGAAATCGGTCCATTCAGCCAACCGGAATGGAGCGATTCGAGCGATTCCTCCGACCCAGCGCCTTTGCCTCAGCTCGGATATTTTGTACCACTGAGATCCAGGTGTAGATGCGACCGATCGACGCGCCACGTGTGTAGGAGAAGCAAAAGGTAATCAATTTACATAGATGCGTAAATGACAATTTAAATGCTTAATTTTATATCGTTAAGTAAGAGTATAATTTTAATTTCCTTAAGGTTAAATAACTTGTATTTTTTTATCTCTTGATATTTTTGTGTCAAATACGAATTCATATAAAAAAAATGTTTTAAAATTTATATTTATATTTGAATTAACTAAAACAGTATAAGAATATGCTGAAGGTCGGTGTAAGACATTGAACTTACGGGCACTTCAACCCGCTAGTTAATGTTTCAGCCAAGTGAGCCAACTAATCAGCTTCACAATAAATACACGCATAAAAACACACCGAAACCACAGTTAATTTTTTAGTTATTATTATAAAATTTCAAAATATATTTCGAACTTAAGAAAATAAATAAAGTCAAATTCATTGGTTTGTCTGTATATTCTACTATAGTAAATTGTTTTATGTTCATGGTAGATACTTAGAATATTATCATTTCCTCGACCTGAATTAACTGACTAAAATTCCAGTTACGCTGTCCTGTTTAAAACAGAAAAAATCTGGTAGACTCGAGTTATAAATAACTTGATTATCGTTCTACCTAATAGGATCTAGAACAAATAACAGAACAAAATCAAAATTATATTTCAGATGATTAACATACAAAATA
Organism: Eueides isabella; assembly: GCA_019049475.1. Lineage (NCBI taxonomy): Eukaryota > Metazoa > Arthropoda > Insecta > Lepidoptera > Nymphalidae > Eueides > Eueides isabella. Next base: position 8,531,912 of record CM032402.1, read on the forward strand.
TATAACTGACGTCGCACAAGAGATCTTCCCTTCTCCAGTCCAGGACAAGAAATAAATATTTTCTTTTACTCTTTCTGATAATAAGGCAAAAGCTTTATGTTCAGCCGCTTTATACGCAGTGATTGACGAGAACGATTATATTAACATTAAGTTTCTCAAGTGCTGAAAAAAAATTTAGAATACAATTGTGTTAATTTTCATTAATGTCATATAAAACATTTGTCCAACAGAGAATCTCCCCGGTCCCGTCGATCCGTGTCGCAATGCTCGTGCAACAGCGTGTCGAGGCGTTCCTCCGCCGCGGCGTCGCCCATGCCGCTGCCCACTCTCAACAACACCATGGAGATGTACGTCGAGCCGGTCGTCGAAGATGTAAGTAAATTGTACGACTTACGAGTCTGGGCCGCCCTGAAGGTGACTAAATACGTGCGGCAGAAATTAATTAAAGTTTAAATTATTTTCTTCTTAAGTGAACAATGCAAATGTTCAGAAAGCCAAACTTTAGGGTGGCCACAACTCATTGACTGAACTGTTATAATCTATTTTTGTTATATACTGTTATAATCTATATAATATTTACTTAATGAAATACTGAGAACACACGCAACATGTAAGCTGCCGACACATTTGGAAATGTTGATATTTTGATCTATCTATATATTTCAAAATAGTCATGAATTTTATTGTTCTTTTTTTTCTAATCATATGAATTCTTCTTTAATCTCACAGCGTATGATATGTTTTACATAGCATAAAATTCAATTACGTGTTCTATAAAGTCTACTTGATTTTTCTTTAAAAAGTACCTTAAGCTTTGATATTGTAAAAAGTCATATGAAATAAAATCTATTTATATTTGACATGCATAAGCATGAGAAAGTGGGAAACGGAACGGAGTGTCTCAGCACTAGGTTCCCAAGCTCCCTTTGCCTACCCTTTCATGTACGGGATACAGCGTGAAGCTGAAAAGAAAAAGAAAGAAAAAATATTTAAATATTTATAAAAAAAATACAAAGTTATGTTATATTTTATAAGGGTAGCTATTTTAAGTTCACGTCAGTGACCTGAAAAATTAAATACTGTTAAAATTTCCAATACTGCCGCCATCATATAGGATATGGATATCTATATTTCGTAAATTATCATTTGTAAAGATTGACGTGGTAAACCGAGTTATATATTTTTAAAACAATCGAAAAAGCAAAAATATTTCAAATTTAAACATCACCCATAAACTAAAATTGGATTCGTACCCGCAACCGTACCAAGTAACAAGTTAAATTCAACTGCGCCACTATGGTGTTATTACTAAATTAGATTAACAGATCAAAGTGAAAGCGTAGGTGATTAGGTCATATTTTCTCTGATATGTTCCATCGAATCTGACCTTCAACCTTTATTTGTAAATACATACTTACTAAAACATAATGTTATTGTATCATACATCAAACATTTCGTTTCTGTATTTCTTAAGGACTTTTCTCATCGATTTGGCTATTTGTTCCGGCCTGCTATAGAAATATTTGTGTTGACTGCTCCCCTCCTCATTGTAAATCTCATGGTCGACTGAACCCTTCGGCGAAATGAAGAGAATTCTGCCAACAATCATTGATTAGATTATCCATTTGGATAAACAAGTATTTATGTTAAATCAATTCGACTTCACGCTATCAACGGTCGTTAATCAAGACGCAGTCGTTTTTGGTTCATATGTATAATATAGGTCTAAGAAAGCATATATATACAAAATGAATGTAAAAGAAACATACATACACAAGTCTACGTATTATTTTCATAAAAAAAAGAAGACTGGAAAAAATTTAGTATTTTATCACTATAAGAAAAACATTTGAGCAACTTATTGCAATGTTAATAGCAAGCTTCATACATTTTTTTTTAGCTTTATGCTGTACCCCGCACATGGCAGGGTAGACAGAGGGAAGTTGAGAACCTAGTATTAAGATACTCTGTTCCACTTCTGTTCCCCTCTTTCCGCCGAATTTAAGGCATTGCGTGTTAAGTGGCGGAAATCAACGTAATTTGTAAAAATAACGTAATTACCAGGGCGAAGAAATGAAACATTAAATATTTAAATTGAAAATATTAAATATTTCATTTCTTCGACTTGGGATCGAACCCAGAACCTCAGTTACAGTCACACGCTTGTGCCGCTGCGCCACGACAGGCCTCTATCTTCATACATTGTCAGCTAAATAATAATTTAAAACTCTATAGTAAATTTTAGGGGAAACTATGTATATTGAAAGTTATTTAACTTTATTTATAGCTCTAAAAGTTCATGTTGTTAAATGTATTTATTAAATATATATTGTATATATTGACAAATGCAATAACAAAATTAGGATTGAATAGTCAATATTTTTATCTGTTCTAATAAACTCTAATATCTCCTGTAATTTTATGACGAGTACAATAAATTCTACTTATTATAAGATAAAAGTAAATATGATAACTATGTGAGACTGGTCGTAATCTCATATCACCTTACAAAAAAATTATTGCTATATCAGGCAAATTGGAGGGTCTTTTGCCATACAATAGACAATTTCCATTTTCTTTTTCAGTCAATATAATAGGACCTTTATATCTTTGTTTACCTATGCCTAAATATTGCGTACATTAACAAGTCTATAACGTATCGGCAACATTGTACATAGTTCTTTAAGCCAAACGAATTGTAGAAGGTAATTTCGTAACAGTAAAACACAAAGAAGAAAAGGACTTTTGTGCTCAAGCAAGTATTACTAATTTACCTCATTAGACTCTCACTTCGAGCTTTGTTACGCAATAGCGTAATTACCACTTTCGCAAACCAGTAGCAATGTCTACCTATCAGGTGCTATTATTATGTAGGACTTTAACGTTTATTTTTAAAAGTATTAACCATTGTAAAATTCAGCTATTACATTGTTAATGTATTTTTATAGCCAATGCACCTATTGTCTATTGCAAATAAATAGTTTTTTTATATTATCTGTTAGGTCAGGTGGTCATGAAAGTTGTAATACTTATAAAGGAAGGTACCAACTATGAAATTTACTAAGAACACAGATGTTGAAACTTTCAAGTAAGAATAAAAAAATATTGTACTGTAGACCGAATATCTAACTTGGAATGCATTATAATTAAAAGAAATTACCATTATTATTAATAACTAAGAAGTTATTGATTAATTCATAACACCAAATTGAGTACGGACCAGGCACCACAAATATTTGTATATATGAACACCAATAAGTAATAAACATCTTCTACATCTGTGCTACACAATTTAGCAATATAAAAATATTACGTTACATCTCAAACGCCTGAGGACGGTCTGATTTGCAATATATGCAGTAACTCTCAAGTTCCATTCACTATATGGAGTAAATCATTTTTTGGTAATAACTTTATTTACTACTTACCGAGGAATATAAGTCCCATCTGGTGCAAAATTATTATTTTTGGGTTCTTCTTCGTCCACAAGATTCACCATCACGAAATGCTTACTTAGTGATTGTATTTCTGCTGAATTAGCAAATTTAGGCTTCAAATTCTTACACGCAGAGCACCAGGACTTATGGATAATCACCATTACTGGTTTTTGATGATGTGTTGCTATTTTCAAACCGGAGTCGAGGGAACCAGCCCAAATATAATTATTGCCAAACCCATTGTCTTTTCCATCTAAACCTGAACAGTGCACTTTGCTGAAAATAAGCGCGAAGAAAGTTTTTGCAATTTTTCCCACCGCCATATCATATTACTGGATAATTAAATGGTTACAAATAAATTTAAGGCAAACGACAGATTTTATGTCTCATTTTAATTGAATTTTTTATGTCCTACAGTTCAGCCATCTTGAAAACATTAACTAAGTAATTTGACAATGGACTTGACAATCTTTTATTATTTTGAATTTTATTATTTTTAATAAAAACCTCATTGAATATATCATACAGCAGCGCCATCTGTTATTGTTTTTGTAAATGACGTGAATATCGACACAACTTATGTAAAATTTAAACGGTACAGTTTAAATGACAAATCATAGATGGCGTGGCGGACTCGATTAGTTACAGCTATAGGATGCAAAAATATCTTTATAAAATAACTATTGAAACTATGCATGCCTTTTACAATGCCTGTTCATAGTGATTATCAATAAATATTAATTGAATTCTATACAATTTTTTATACTATTCAGTGAAATATTTAACCAGATGAAATCATATACTTGACAAGTATTTTTGAGATAGATATAAGTAGTAAATATAACTAACATATATAAGTTTAATTTATTTTAAATACATATATTTTTGCTTTGGTAAGAACATTGGCATGTCTAATACCTATAACATTCGTATGGGGTGTAAAACAATGGGCACGTTGGTCGCGTACAACAACCGCTTAATGCAATGATGACAACTTTTCAAAGTTATTCATGTGTATCAGCGCATGCCAATGCGTGTTCGTTTTTCTCTAATTTATGAATTGTTACAGGTGTGGCTTTATTTACGTTCAATTAAATTTGTTATAATATATATTACTTTTTAAATTAATATTAAAAGCCAAGAGATATTCAGTACTTAAAATACCTTTAGGTCTTACAAGTTCAAATATTTTCAATTTTACTTTATTAAAGATAATAAGATCAAGAACATAACATAATGAACCATTATTCAAAAATATATATATTTAATATGACTAAATCCTCAAACAAACTAACAATAAATTTCTATAGTTACAGCGACGTTACGCTTCACGTACGCTATTGGGAAAAGCAGATAAACTATGATAATTACATGTAATGTGAACAGGACCATCTGCAATCAAACGCATTTGAAATCGTGAACAATGTGCCCGCGCACCATTTTCGGCAACGAGATGCTGTAGGAATATTTATTAAAAAAATACCTTACAGCAACCTTGTTATAAAAAAAAGAATATTAAAGTGGCTTATTTTTTTATTAAAATAAGTTCTACTTAATTAATCGCTTCAATTATTTTTATGGGCGTGTTATTTTATTTTTTAATTGTTATCGTGGCGTAGGCTTTAAAGTGCAATGATTAATTTATACGGTGGTAATCGTAGTAGAAACATTTATGGGACTGTGCGGTCGATGGTGCCTCGGACGAAGCCCATAGCGAATGTTGAAGACGTGATGTTCACGCCACCATACTTTTATCATCTACCGCCACTGACTCAACCATTGAATACTTTTCCTGGAAGAAAGAGGCGTAAACGGGTAAGAATATTTACTGTCACATTTGTGTAATAAACTCTAGGAGAAAAGTAATGAAAATATTAATATATATATCGTTATTGATTTAACATTTTACTAATATGTTTTTTAATCTATAATTTAGTGACAGGGAAATTACTACGTTTGATCTTTTTAAATGTGATATTAACCATATCCTAAATGACTTCTTTTATTAATTAATACAAACTTTATATTATTCAACACGCAACATGTTAAATTATTAAAAACATACAAAATGTTAAAACTCGAATCTTAAAAAGGTAACTTACTGGATAATTAACATAGTTATTTACCCGAGTTGTCTACGCGTTTCACCCGATATCTCTCTATGAATAAAGACATCAGAGTGTAAGACACGTAAAACGATGTGGAAAACACGATCAAGTCTAATAATAATTTCTTTCCATTCATTATAATTATAAATTATTTATTGCTTAAAAAACGTATTGCAATTTCATTTTAAATCAGGGCAGTTATAATCTTTTTAGTTTTTTTTAGTTTTTATTTTGACAGTTACTGCCAGTGTTCGCTGAAAATTCTATTATTTTCCTATAGATATTCAAAAAAAATTATACTTTACCTATATTATTTATAATATTTGGTAAAAGTACCTCTTTATAAAAAAGTATTTATTAACTAGAGGCAAAAATTAGGAATAGTTATTAGAAATCATATTTAAATGGCAATATATTTAACAGACGAAATGATTGTCCATAATTAATATTGACCGGATAATTAGTACATAGAAAGTTTACTTAAACTTCAAGGTTTTTTAAATTGTGGTTAAGGATTACTTTTAGATTTTTTATTAGTAGTCAACAATAATCAATACATTGTGTGAGAAAATACTATATTTTGGACTCTAATATTATACTAAGGCTTTATTTCAAAATAAAATTTGACTCACGATCATCTCAGACACTTCTATATTGAAACTATGCCACAAGAACAAAGTATTGAAAGAAAAGTAGCAGCAAAAAGTTTACTAACATTCTAAGGTGTGGTCAAGCTGAAAGTATTTTATGTAAATTGCAAATTGACTACTAAATACTATTCATGCTGCTACTTTATTAACTTGGGAGTACTTCGATGTTTTTTTAACTTTCTAATACGATAGTTATTTAAAAAAAACACTTGCAAATTAATGTTATTGGTAGATTGTTTAAAAAATACCAAATCAACGTTTAATTACTTGTCAATTTTATTGAAAATTATAATTATTCTTTTAACAATCTACAATTATCAAGATATTTACATGTTTTTACAAAACATATTTTTAAATAATAATGAAAAATTAATTTACAATATTTGTTTCATTTCTCTCTGGTTATATGACATGTGCTCTTCGTTAGGGTTGGTAACTTCTATTCCAAGTACGATGTTCTTTAATATACATATGTATGTCCAAAAATGTTAACTGTTAAACTTCTTCTACTGAATACGTTTTTCTTTTATAAAGTAATGGTAAACAGCAACAGTGGTCACGGATACAACAACTGCTTTAATGATTTGCTCCATTTTCTTAAAATGTTTAGATCAAATGTTAAATTTTAATAACGCTATTAGTCTCACAAATTCTATCTAGTTGGTTACGCATTTAGGGACTTTTTTCTTTTTCATTGACAATTAAAAGTTGCCTTCATATACATAAAAATAAAAATTGTTCTAAAATATAGACTTCACCAATAATTTGGCAATTGAAATATTGGTTCATATAAATTTCCCAAAATGAATTTTTGGAAATTATTTTTTATTTAACGACTTACGGCAGAAATTAATATTAGAAATTACGGCATAAATAAAACACCTAATTAGCATAATAATGCAAATATATTTATTAAAAATCTCGATTTGTAAAAAAAAAAATTACCACATTTTTGTAAAATTTCAATTTATAAAACATTTCATGTTAGGGTTTACACGGGGGAAGCTTTTCTGGCTTCTTACACTTTTCTTTTTTAGGAGTTTCTTTAGGAACAACTGGTTTAACAATTAATGTTACATTTCGTTTTGGATCGAAACGTCCAAACGAATATAAAACCGCCATCCCCGATACCAAAACTGCAGCGACCATTTGTATAAAATCTTTTTTATTTCTTTCCTCCAAGTTTCCAAGTACTGAATGTCGGTCTTTTGAAATAGATAAAAAGTCTTTTAGCGGTGTTAATCGCCATAAGTGTGCTGGTTTGTTGCCCCTAGGCCTCAATAACATTTAGATAAAATTTAAGACTGGTTAATGAGAAGATATAGAATTTTAAATCAATATTCTATTATCAATCGATAATGTATTCATAACAAAAATAACCTGAAAGTTATATTACAATCAAAAACTAATTTAATACTCCCGACCTGTTCTTGATTATTACAATTTTTTATTCTCACAAAAAATACCTTGTTATACTAGCCTAAACAATTGAACTGTCTTTACTTTAAATTTAATAATCAAACATGACCATTATAATGAATGTTGCGAAAATTTTCTTTACTTTTACCAAAAATTACTAATTTACGAAAATAATTTTGTAGTAATTATTATGAAAGTTTCTGACATTTTACGTCATTTTACGTTTGTAAGAATTTATGGTCATCAATAAGTCTGTATTGACACTTGATTATTTTAATACATTAAAACAGTTTTAATATAGAAAAGATCTTTTTATTGATTTGTCAATCACAACAGAAGTAATTAATTTATTGTTTTCTCCAAAGACAATTAAAATTTTAAAAATGTATAAAATTATAATACAAATTTATAGCTTATTAAAATTATAAAAGTTCATTGGTCTTAGACAATAATAAATTGAATATTTATGTTACCTTAACTTTGACTTATAGTCGAGAGCACATAAGAAACATGATTGTGTAAGAACTTTCACTTGCATTTACAACTAATGCAGCAGCAAATATACCATATAAATTAACCATGAAAATTTAAATAATTATTTATTAGAAACTTATAAATATTAAGATGTATAAATATAAAATACATAATGAGCTATGAATATAGTATAAATTGTGTTGCATATTTTTTTATATAAACACGATTTAAACTTTTTCTAACGCTCAATATATATTTTTTATAGTTGTTAAATAGAGATGTACTTTACGACATTAAAATGATGGTATTTTTTATCTATATAGTGATGAAAGTTGTTGCTTTAATATAAAATTATAGTACGAAAATCAAAACATAAAATCAGGTAAGAAACCTTTTAGAAGTGTGAGTATGCAATACTAGACGAATAATTTTAATATTAAAAATAGACCTCATGGCTACTTGAGAACAATTCTTATTTAGGACCCTAATAAAATGTTTTGAGAGCTTAAAATTAAAACACGTTTTATTTTTCAATGAAACATTAGTCCCGTGAAGTATCGTGCCTTTACGGCCTTCACCAGAGATGCACTGAACCGGTTCAACCTATCGATAGGGTCAATAATTTCTTTTTGATTTAAAGTGCTGATAAAATATCTTCAATAATAATTATAAAATTAAATGAAATCAGAAGTTAATAATTCAGTTAATCTTAAACTTTTAAAGTTAGGCTAAACCATATTTTGTATTTAAAAATGGACGCAAGGCGGCTCTAGAGTGGTCGGATAGTAAAAAGTGGCCTGTCTAGTGACGAGTGCGCAGAGCTATTATGTTTTTCAACTACAACTTTCAAGCTCCGAGCCTCCGAGTCCGTGCCTTGTAGTAGTGGGAGCAAAACCTGTAGATACTGTTCGCCTACTTCGAGTCGGAGTACCTGCTCTTGCGTCGTCCCTTTCTCACTCGCAGCCAACGCGGACCTCCACTCCTTCCATCTCAACGCACAACTCTGGTATGCAAAGATTGATAGCGTATATGACCATTTGGTTTTGAAAGTCCCGAGAAATCACGCACGGTTAACTTTTCGCCGCCTGGCGTCCTTAGTTAGGATCGGACGGACGTGCTGGTGTAAAACACAGCCTAACTTTTGGACCTTACAACAATGATTCAACTTACGTTAGTTAAATACAATCGGCAAATTCTTTTTATTTGTAATCACGTGAGCTTTTTAGTTCCTCGGCTGTGCTAGTGATACTTAGTGTTCTGGTTTTAAATACTTAAGTGGAGATTTTAGTAGTTTTAAGTAGTTTTAAACTGAAATGTGCAGTGATATCGGCCAGTGAGAGAATAATGATACAGCGATGGATCCAATGACAGACAACGGATTAGTAAACAATTTGAACCATGTCCGGAGTGAGTCTCAGGTAAGTCCGAGGTATCGATGGAGCAAAACAAGTTTGCCGTGCATACCTGCCTATGAATAAGTGCAATGACTCCCCAATTATTTGTTTGTTTTCACGGTAAAATTGTGCGCCCATGTTTGTTCTACCTTGAAAGGTCAGGGTTGAATTTAAAACAAAGTTATCTTATTACTAATTCTACTAACTATGTAGCTGTAGCTTTCAAAGTAAATTAAACTTAAATGTCGTAATTTTTTTTGGTCTCATCGTTTTCTCACAATATATTCATATATAAATTAATTATAGATAAATATTTAATCGATAATTATATTTTTCGTAACATTAAATTGAATAATATTTCAGAAATCAATACTTTTCTTTAACAAATGAAGGAACATAACAGATTATTATATATTTAAACATCGTATAAATTGCAGTTTTAAGGAACACCCGATGTTATTATAAAAAAGTTTTATTTTCCCAATGTTTTTGACTTCCTTGTCACGCTCCATGATTCCGAATACCATTATATTCTAGAATAATGACTATTTACAAAATTCATTTATACCACATAGTTCCCACATTACACAATATTTGTAATTATGGTAGTCACTTTTTATGTTATCATAGTAATAGTGCGTTTTTCATTTAACGTCAGTTGCCAGTACGGGTGTACGCCGTATACTTAATAGTGCAATTGTTACATTTGAAATGATACATGCATATATGTGGAATTGGAATTTGTCTATTTAAATAATGTTTATTTATATACCTAGAAAATAATTTAATTACTTGTAATTTTTTAATTATCTAGTTTAAGGTAAAAGTAGACCTAGTATAGGCAAGAGAGGATCACTGTTTTTATAGTCTGTGTAGATTTTGTATAGCTATCTATATATTGATAAATACTTATTGTTAATATTTTTTACTATCTGTCGTTGTAATAGTGAATGATCTGTTAATAGTAAGTCACCAAAAAGAACTAAAAATCTATTCTTAGAGGCCCTTCAAGTTATTGGTAGCTTAAATTTTAATTAATGGTAATGAATTAGACAACTTTGGTTGGATACTAAAATAATGTATTCCGTTCTGCTAATTTACTAATCATGGATTTATTAAAAATATTATGAAAGTGAATGTAATCATTAACATCTTAATATTTATATGTATCCTTTACATAAAATTAAGGAACTCGCTTTCGATTCATTCTCTTAACTAGAGCTATGATAAGGAATAGAAGAATATTATGCAACAAAGCTTTTTTATTATAGATATAATAATCTTATGTATATGTATTATTTACGTGAATTTTTTTTTAATATTTATATGCATATTATCAACTTTTTACTTCTTTCATATTATCTTATCTACATTCAACAACGACCTGTCTGTATAACAACGCATACAGACAAAGCTAACTAAGTAAAAAGCCGTAAAATCAAATGGATCATCGAGTTGAAAAAGATACCATTTTTTGCTGGGATTGTTAAAATCGAAGGCACATGTCAGATGACGTCACTGCTCCCGCCAAAACCAGTTTCGCGCCAATTCGCAGCTGTCGACGGCAAAGCGGTCGGGCTGCAAATAATTTACCCTTTTTACTTTATTTTTCTTCGCCGGCCTCGAGCCTTCAGCCTCTGAGATACACCGTTAACTCTTCTAATTATGGATTTTGCTTTTTATCACATCAATTTGGTCTTTAATACCTGGAAGATATCATGTTTAGTTTGTCCAGACTTATCACGTTTTATATCGCGTTTACAAGCGAGTGAGTCATCGGCGTTCCCACGTTAAAAAATATCCGACGCGCTCATAAATTCGGATTGAAATACATTTAATCCGTAAAGTGATTCAATTAACTTGTTGATCCGTATGATTTTTTGATCTCAATGTCAATATTGGTTCATGACTGGTTCATGGTTTTACGTACCTACGGTGAGTCTATGTCTATCGTGAAAAGTTAAAGGAAATTGTAGATGCAGGATTTAATTTTGATATCTTTCGTGCTATAATAAAATCAGTTAGTATCTAACTTCAGTAAATTCAAAAATACCGCGGAAGTTAGTGCTACCGCGGTAGGAACCTTCGTATGAACCGTGTCCACCCCAGAAAAGATGGTCACTTAAGAATTTTTACTTACAAAAGAAGCACAAAATTATAATAAATATATTACACAAAAATATCAAATCAAAGTGCAAAACAAGAAAGTTAGACAAATTTTGTACAACTGCATATTGAATTTGAAAATAATTACAATTAGAAATGGACAGTTCCAATTATATTAGAACAGAATGTTATGTCTAACCAGAGGTATTAGGTACTCTATTCATTGCAAATAACACACACTTTTCCTAGAATCTGTAACGGAAACAAAATACATATTTTATTTACACAATTTTATTCTTCGTAAATAATAGTAAAATTTTAGTAAGTACCTTATTATAGTGAGTAGTAACAAGGCCTAGGCGACCTGGCGTTTCGTTTAGCTCCGCCACTCAATACTCAAAGGAAAGGAACGTCTTAACAATAGGTTCCAAAGTTCCCTGTACTTACCCTGCCATGTGTTGGATACAATGTGAAATTAAAATAATTTTTTTAAATATCGTTACCAAAGCAATCTTCTCGTTGTTGTCTTTTATGTTAGCGTTTTACCTTACCTTAGTTTTTATTTGCCTTAGCTCTATACATTAACCATCTGTCACTATTAAAACATTAACTAAAAAAATAATTATTTATACATAGTCAAAGAACTAGGATAAAATTTGACGACACTTCATGAATAGAATTCACTATACACCACCGATATAGGTCACCATTTCTACATAGACTTCCTGTAGCTATCGCGAAAATAACTATGATTGCACACTTGCCACTTCACTCATACGTTGCTAATATTAAAACAACAGTTAAAGTTCTACAATTAATTTCACAATTAAGTACATAATTGAACTAGTTAAGACATGTCTAAATGGGTGCAGAATTTCTCCAACGACAAATAAAAATATATAAAAGACTAGCGACTTAATATTATAGTTCGACAAAACGTGTACAAATATTTTATTAATTTAGATTAAATTTTAGTTATAGTACGTTTAAATCTGGTTAGCCTTTTTTGAGATTAATGATTTGTTGAAACGCACAGACCTACAGACAAAATTTTAAAAATTTCAGTTTCGGGCCCTTTTACGTCAATAAAAGTTCCCAACTATAAGATGTTTTCTATGGACAAACAGTGATTTTTCATAGATTTATTTGGAATTGGAAGTTAGAGTGAATTGGTTGGTGATTTATGACTATAAGAAAATATATAAGAGAAAACTGAAAAACAGAGTGACTTATTATATTTTTTATTGGACAACATTAAATTAAAATGTCTAAAATCCTGGTTATAATGATGACACTTTTGTGGGCTATATTACCAAAACATATTTGCAGCGAGGTAGAATTACTGCTTACTGCTAAATGAAATTTTAGTTAACAAAAATAAACTTGATATACAGCTTAAAATAATGTGAAAAATATTAAAAACAAATAAAATAAATGATATTCGATTAAGCATTTGTCATAATATTTCTAGAAAACCTTAATATAATTAAGTGTTACTTCTTACAAAGCGGTGAAATTCTAGTCATTTAATAAACAAGTTCGGACAGCTTTCATTGGATGAAAGTTTTCAAGAGTGACGGCTGGCATATATCACGTTAGTTGGCAGGTTCATCAGGTAACACTTTACTACATGGCGACGAGTATAGGTAGTTACGAGTTACACGTAGATATGCCTATAACTTATTTTACGACCCGATGCCTCGAAATGTTGTATTCGTGAACCTTGGTGAAAATCTAAAATGCAAAAAAATATTATAAAAAGTTGCTCCAATACTATATTTAACGAATTATTAAGCGTAGAACATGACACATAATCATATGTTTATATGATTCAAGAAATTCTACATATATTAATTATAACTATATCTCTAATTCAGAATGCATGCATCTAAGTTATTACATATTTTTACAAAAAGGTTTATGATAACTGAAAATTGTAACAAAAACACTAAAAATAATATTCAGATACCAATGTTAACCTATATGAATGTAACTTGAAGTTTATTGAAGCAGTGATTTTCTCGAGAAGAGGCTTTACAGCTTTCTTAACAACCGGTATTATAGTTGATGGAAAATGGAAATTTAACACCTTATAAGCAACAACGATGCGTAAATAATTAAGTCGACATCTAAACTTAACGAACTCGTCAATTAAAAGTTTAAGCAAATTTAACTGGACTCGGGTAAAGCGGTTCTGATTATTATGAAATCTGCGTTCATATCTTCTATTTCCTAACATGAATGTAGATGCAGACAGAACTTGAAAACAATATAATTATGCCATAGTAAAATATAAGCCTGATGAAATGCAGAGGCAAATGGAGACCTGGGTTAATATTTATCAGTACAGTTTGGATGGGTAATGGCACGTAAAAAATGTGAGGACCATCTCGGAGAACCTAAATGAAGAGGTTGATTATGGCAGTATTATATTATTATATTATATTATATTATTACGGCAGTGCCTTTGGCCTCATCCAAAGAAACATTCAAAAATCGTAACGTTTGGCGTTCCTTTTTAGATCTTTTATGCAAAACAAGATAAAATTTGCTCCAGTTCTTCTACTGTCGGGGATACTAGCTATCTCTCTCTATCTACTCATAAACTTGAAATCTCTTCATTTAAGAGCACGAAATCAAAATAAAATATTTTTTTATTACATTGAATTATGTGTCAACCTACAAAATGCTTAACGACAGTCATAATTTTGTGATAAATTGTTTCATAATATGCCCTTCACCAATAAACATCACTCTAATGGGGTTGTATGACAGCAAACGAGTGGAAAGCTGTGCATATTAATCTTTGCATAATATGATTGCACCCGATTCGACTTTTACTTTCCGCAGACCGGTCAGCTCGGTTAAGTCAGTTCAATGTATCAGTTAGAATCACCTGAAAAACCATAGTAAATTTATTTATAAAATAAATATTATAACAATTTAATAATAATTTCATTATTAATAAATTGTTATAATTTTTAGGGTTTCTTACCTCAAAAGAAAAATATAAAACTTTTATATCTTGCTTAACCAACAAGATATAAGTCAAGACCTTATCTCAGGATAATGATCATTAATCTAGAGATATCATGCTTAAATTAATATCATATATATAAATTGATGATCCCTTAACTTAAATTACACAAAATCAATTTCGTTGACTTAAAAGCTACATGACATTTGTTCGTTTATTTTGTATGAAATTGGCTCAGTAACCAAAACCTATAGGAATAATCATTCCGTAGAGCTACGAAACATTTACAGGTACGAAAACTGGTATGAGGTGAGAATTTATGATATACAAAGAAAAATGAAAATTGTGAAAATTTTCATTTTTCTTTGTATATCATAAATGTGAAAATTTATAAATATTTCAATTGAAATTAAGTACATATTTATGTTTGTAATACATATTATACAATATGAGTGCATATGCAAACTTAAGTTTGTCAACTATTATAAGTAGCCCCGTTGCCCCATGGACCGTCGTCGGTGAGAAAGTCCGACTAGTTGATACAGATTTTTCAGATATTTCAATGTGACGTTTTTCTAAGTAGGTATATTTAATAGTTTTTATTTGTATCTATTTTAGTTTTTTTAAATATTACATAATGGATAAGTAATAAAATTGATTAAATTCAGTTATCTCAAGCAGTAACTCAATGCTGCTGTCGGTCAATCAACCAATAACAAGACACACCAATATAATAAAACTTCGTTTTCCTACGTGTGGGATTGAAACTCACACTTTCTGTCAGACACATAATATCTGTACCAGGGCGGTGTAAGCTATACGAGTTCATTCAAGAAATATAAATATTTTACGTAAAGAAACGTGGCAAAATAAAAAATATTAATTATCTTTGCTAATATTTTTGTTATTACTTTATTAAAGTGGTGTTTAACCTAAATTGGCCCCGTAAAGGAATATATTTCTATGCCTAATGAATACATTTCCATATCATTATAAATTCAGTCGTCAATGGTCATTGTTAATAAATATGTGGGCGTAGCCAGCTGTGCCGATTTGGTATTTCTCGCCAGATATTACAATATCATATGACTGTATTGTAGCAAATTAGATATCATGTAGATAATGTAGGTATTTATTATTAATTTTTATTTTGGTAAACCAATATTTTTTTTCTATTTTAACAAACAAATACCAGTATTAACTTTTAAATGTCACCAAAAAACCAAAATATTATTTTATAAAACAATACTATGACGTATTTTAATTGTTAAAAGTATTCTCAAGTTGTGCAAGTTATGTAAGATTTTAGGCGCTTTAAATATTTTTTGCAAGATATAAATCTGTAACCGATCACTGTACGTGAAACAAATATTTAAAAAATAATCTTATATTTCGTTTCTAATAGAATAGAGCCAAAAATAATGTTTTATTTAAAAAAACCCTGTTTATATGTACGATGCACGCGTTTATTATGTTGGCGAAGTCGCGAGCGGTTCACTAGTAGTAAAATATAAGTATATAAAATTATGTTTTAATATCATACGTTGCTTTTAATTTTATATTTTTAATATCATGTGATGTAAAACTTTAATGTAGTTTTAATACGGCTTAGTGAGATTTTATAATTAACATTGTAAGTCAACAATGACGAAATTTTCATAAGCATACGTAAAACGAAACGCAAACTGTTCACTGTACTACTCGTATCTACTCTGTGTCCATAGTGCATATCAACCAATGGAAAGCCGCTTTGCTTCGTACACGCACGAACTTCGGACCGAACACACTGTGACGTTTAATTTATAATCTGTTTTACTATTTTAACATTATCGTCCATTTTGACAAGAGCAACACGTGAACATGTGTACTAGTTAATCGATTTTTTTACTTAATATTTAAATAAAATGGCTATGTTAGCGGGGCCTCGTCGTAAGCAAAAAGTTATTAACTTACGTGCAAAGAATAATGCTTGGAGTAATGATGTTAATAAATTTGGTCAGCGAATGCTAGAAAAGATGGGCTGGAGTGCGGGAAAAGGGTTAGGTGCGAAAGAAAATGGAATAGTTGATCATGTAGTAGCCCGATATAAAAACGATGAGAAAGGACTTGGATTTGAAGATAAAAACGACCAGTGGACAAAACATGAAGATGATTTTAATGCGTTACTTGCAAATTTGTCTAATGGTAAGTTGTCTTTTATAACAATTTAACAACATCTGTTTACTACTTAAGATTTTATTGTAATCCTTTTATTTTTCTATATTTATTGTTCATTTGATGTAACACATTTAATTTATGCATATGCTAATTGATAAGTACTTATCTAAGATTGTTGTTTTCAGCGGATGACAAAAAAGAAAGCTTACATAGTGGTGTTTCTTTAGAGGTGAAATCGAAAAAGAGTAAAGCTCGTATACATTATCATAAATTCACTCGAGGGAAAGACATCTCTCGTTATAGTGATAAAGACTTGGCAAACATATTTGGAAAAAAAAGTTTTAAAGAAAATGAAGAAAAAGAGCCAATCAAACAAGATCTTTTAAAATCAGAACAAATTTTCACAGAAAAGGGTAATATGGATGACTACTTTAAAAATAAAATGGCAGCTTTTAAAACTAAAAGTAAATTACTAAATATAGAAAAAAAAGAACCTTTAGATGAGGAAATATCAGATTTTGCTTTTAAGGGATTTACAAGTACTCCAGACAATGAGGATAATCATGAAGATACAAATATCTCCAACAATCAACCTTATTCATTTTATAATACAAATAAAAGTAAACATTGTTTAATTGAAGAAGAAGAAGGTACAATTAAACATAAAAAGAAGAAAAAGTCTCATAAAGATTGTATTCAAGAAGAGATGAATCCTACTCCGCAGGCATTGTCTGAAGATTTTGAAACTAGCAAAGAAATTGTAAAAAAGAAAAAATCTAAGAAGAATAAACATAAGTTACAGTTAGAGGAACAATTTGAAGAACCTGCTATATCAAAAAAGAAAAAAAAACATATAAGTGATCAAAATACAGTTATAGAAAAAATACAGGATGAAACAGAAAATCATGAAGATTATGTCCCAAAAAAAAAGAAAAAACGAAAAAATAAAGATGATAAAAATGAATAAAATAAAGCAGTATAATAATATATATATTTTTTTATAGTAATTATGATTTTTCCAACATAAAGCAAAGAAAAAAGATAGAACTCTTGATATATATGTATATATATACCTGCATAGAGGGGCACAAGTATGTAAGTGTAGAAGTGACAGGTTGTGATCCCCACTCAAAAGAGGAAACCACAAACGGTCACCAATGAATTATTTTCATTTCTTGGCTGTTGGTTGTATAGCATACATGGTAGGGTAGACAAAGGAAGTTCTGAATCCTAGTGTTAATTCACTTATTTCAATCCTCACTTTCTGCCAAATTTGAGTCGAAGAAAACAAAATGTTAAATGTTGAATTCACAGCCTTGCACTTACAATCACACAAGTGTTAATAATCTTTATATGGAATAGGATGAAGTTAACTTAGTATTAAACCATTAATTTTATGTATGTATTACTTTTTAATACAGAAATAAAAAAAAACGTTTGAGAGTAGTCATGAAACTATTGTTTAACTAACATATATGAAACTCAGTTTTTAATAATTGTATAAGCATCCCGCACGAGGCAGGGTAGGCAGGGGGAACCTGGAAACTTAGTGATAAGACAATCCATTCCACTTCCGTTCCCTACTTTCCGCCGAATTTGAGGCATTGCGTGTTGAGTGGCGAAACTCAACGCCGCGCTTTGGCTTATTACCAGAGCGAAGAAATGAAATATTAAAATTGAAAATATTAAATATACCATTTCCTCGACTGGGGATCGAACCCAGAACCTGTCGGTTACAGTCACACGCTTCTGCCGCTGCGCCACGACAGGCCTCAAATTCTATTAAAATTATTATTTACCATTTAAATTAATGTAATTTGTATTTATATATAAATATTTACGGAGTTACATCAACAGTACGAAACAAAATATGATGGAGCGAGTATCCGATTTTATTAAGTCTGTGGCATGCGGCGGCCATTTTCTCGTTGATATTGCGCAGTTGGTATTATATGGGTAGTGTTGTAGGCGTGAAAGTGACTAAACTGTCGAATAAAAATGTACTATTATAAAATGAACTTGTATATTATATAAATGGTGTATGGTGTTATCTAACTATTCTACTTAAATGTATTAAAACTTTAGTTTAGTGAAGATATAAGACAAAAAATATAACCTCAAAATTGAAAAGTAAAATAATAATTGTAATATACTCGATAGTTTTCTATTCATAATTGATACATCCCTATGCAAAATTTTAATAAACATGTAATGTCAATTGTGACAAATCGCACGTGTTTTTATTATGATACAGTGCTTTTAAGTTAAATGAACGCTTTTGTAAATTGCTATAAATGTGAAGCCTTACTGTACTGTTATTAGAAAATAATTAAATAAGTAGTTGAATTCTGTGCAATGGTTATACAGGTACAGTCTGATGCACCAGAGGAAACAAGAATCCAAAAACACACATTAATGGAATCTAAAAAATATGTTGTTCTTAAAAATCATGTGCGGGAAATAAAAGAACCACCATCTAGCGTGAGTAATATAGAAAATGTTACAAAAAATACAGAAAAACATACAAGAACAACAGACAATAAGCGGCTTAAAAAAAGATCATCGTCTTATGAGGGCAATCAAGTAAATTCATCCATATCCAATGAGGATTTAGTAGAATTAAAAGCAGTTTACAATAAATGTAGATCAGTTGTAGAAAAAATTGAAAGAAAATACGGACATTTACTAGATTTAGATAACCAAAATGAGTATACGAATTCTAAAAGAAGAAAACTTAATTACAATGACAACCATCAGCAGGAATGTAAATGCGTCTCTAATAAAAAGATTTTATTTACTGAAGATGGCCAACAATTATTGCAAGTAGACACCGATTCGGAGAATCATAAATGCAGTCATAATAGTTCCAATTATAGTAATAATAAATATGGACATTCATATGAACATGTGGAAATTGATTATGATACTGTTGATCAAGTTTTGCCTGAAACTATACAAGAGCTGACCGAAATTTTAAAGAAACCCACAACACAACACAATCTACGGAAAAAAGTTATTGACAAAGTGAAATATTTGAGATATGAAAATCTTAATACTATCCGATTTAATAAAGAATCTTTGGTAGCACAATTGAAATCAAATCCTGAAGAAATTATAGACTTTAAAGGCACCAATATATCAAATTTAGAAGGTTATCCAACCAAATAAATAATATCACAAATAATTTTTTTTTTTATTTTGTACCCATTTCAATGAAATTTCATGTTTTTCCACACATATTTTGTATTGATACAGTCATATTACTTTTTAGTTCAATTCTTTTATATGTAATTATTATGTTTGAGTGTGTTCAACATCTCACTAAATGCAATGGTTACTGGTAACATTTCTATTTGGGGAATACATCATTTCTGTTCCTCACATTATATTAAAAGATGGCATTTTTCTGCCATATAAATCATCTTGTTGTTGCCTAACCTACATATGTTAAAAAATATAGCTATGCTAAAGATATTTTACTTGAGATCAAAATCATTGATGTTACCATCATAACATAAATGTTTTTTAGATTCTATATTAGAAAACTTAACTGGTTTTCATTTTTTGGTTACTAGATATAAAATCTAGTAATTCTTGACTTACTATGGAGCTTACAGATTTTATATAACATATTGTTTTATAATATTTCATCATTTAATATTGTTATGTGAAATTTATATTTACATTTCTTCATTCTGGTAACAAAGCAAATTATGGCATTGTGTTCTGCCACTCAACAAGTAATGCCTCAAATTCTGTGGAATGTGGGAAATGGAATAGTGTGCTTAAACCCTAGGTTCCTAAGTTCCTTCTGCCCACCTACCATATGCGGGACACAGTGTGAAGCTAAAAACATACATTACCTTAAGTCTGATAAGCCTCTCCTCTTCATAAGCAAGGCATAAATATTGACTTCATAAACTTGCCTTTCTTGACACCATTGTATAAAAGAAACAAAGAGAATGAAAAGAAATTATATAAAAAATACTCAATATGTTTGCCTTTTTATTAACATCGACGTCTTCATTAAGGTAATACTCAATGTACAGAATTGGCCTATTTATATTTTATTGTTTTGTATTATTGTTTAGAAATGTAAATTGATTATAAGAACATAATATTTCTTATACATTATAAAAAAATATTATAAAATTTCATATGAAATGTATGTTTTACCATAACAAAACTACCAGATCACTGAGAACAAATACATAAATTATGTCTTTAATGTTTTTTTTTTCACTTAAGTATACATTTTATTATATGTACTGCAAAAAATATTTGATCAATAAACAATTTAAAAACAAAATTTGGTTTAATTTGCATCTAAATAGTGCAAAATAATAACTCTTTCATTGAAGCTAATTAAAACATTTCTTATCATGAAAAGACATTTATTATAGTGTTATTTTTAGTGTTCAGATACTTCGTTGCCATCAAAATGTTTCTCTCCCCACTTTCTGCCGGATTTTGGAGACATTGTGTTGAGTGCAACTCAACGCTACGCTTTGCCTCGTTAGGAGATGATAATATTGAATATTTCATTTACTGAATGGTATCCAATCCACAACATGTAGCGTTTACAGTCGCACGCCTTTGACCCTACGCCATGTCAGACTCTTTACTCTTCACATAATCTTATGCAACAAAATTAAGTACACGATAGAGTTTATTTTTTGTATGATACTTGTAAATGATCTAAATAAATTAAATATTTATAATAATCTATAGGTTTTTATGCCATATGTTCGTTAAAATAAATAAATGACAAATTCCTCGTACTTTAACAATTAGTATTAATAAATAGTCTAATTTCTACATGGACACTTAAAAAAAGAATTAAATATTTTGTATTTGTTAAAATCCTTACGCTAGGTTCTTAAAACAATGTTTTATTTCTTATTATGTTTATATTATAATCGATATTTTGTATATCTTAAGAAATACTTGGATACATTTTGTTCTACGATGACATATGAAACATTTTTTATCTATGTTTTAACATTTTCACGTAGGACTTCTCATTTTTTTTATTGAGAATACAGGTGTAAAAATATGATGTCATTTTATCTTTTATATCAACTCAATTACCCACCAGTATCACTAAAAACGATCTCAAATCATAATAAATACGCCTCCATGCATTAATATCTTTAATACGAAATTGTTGTCCAACGGTCAACTCCAACATTTCTTAGACTTTCTTCTTATAATTTGTATAATAAATTTACTTTGTTATCGTTTACAAATAATAAAAAATAAATTTATTTTACCCCATCGTGTTCACTTTATTTTGTCGTCGGCTATATGCAGGTGCAATAACATTCAGCAAAATATTTATTATATTTTATGCATTAAAAAACCTTGGGCTTCAACTGTACGATGTACATCGTGGTGTGAATATTTTTGTTACTTAATGTAGTGTTTTATATTGTAAATTTGTTTTGTCTGTTCATTTATATTTATCACTATTCTTATTTTTTTTTATTTTAATTCCATCTTCCATCATAAGATTAAGAACTGTCGTATTGCAGGGGCACAAGCGTGTCACTGTAAACATGACAGGTTGTGGGCTCGAGCCTCACTAGAAAAAATGAAATAATTAATATTTTCAAATTAAATATTTATTTTCAAAACGGAACGATGTGTCTTAACACTAGGTTTCCAAGTGATACAGCGTAAATCTCAAAAAATCTTATTTTATTAACATACAAAAGTTTGTGACAAAACTATATTCAATACGCCTACTTTAATCGCTGACACGTTTCGCATCATAATTTAGTAATACTTGTCGATATACAAGTATTTGGAAACAACACGTCAATATAATCTTTATGTACTTAGTTGTTAAGTCGACAGGCTTTGTTTTACTTTAGATTTAGTAGAACTGCGAAGCATAGAATGTACATTGTCTGTAAAGTGAGCCACTAATATCTTCAGTTGTGGAATGCGTCTATAATATAATTAACACCTTATATTCTCGACAATAGGGTATAATTTGACTATGTATGCAAAGTGACTACCGCCATGTATAGCATTGCGGGTTGAATAACGATGCCGTACAATGTTTACTGCGTACGCGACAGCTTTATGAAATAGCTGGAATTCGGTTTGAGGTTTTCTGCGTATTTAAAAGACGGTATCGATTTAGACAAATAGCGGTGAATGTAAACTGGCGAAGGTATGCCATCTCACTTACCTAAGTGTAGGTACATATTCACTTGTTCTATGTTACGTGTATTTTAAATTCACGATGAATTTTCGAAATTAAGCTCTCTCAATCAGATTAATTTTTATTCTACTTTATTAGAGGTAAGGAGGAGTTATAAAAGATTATTTTTTATGAGAGACCAATCGTACCCATTTTAATTTGAACTCGGCACTGTAATGTTGCTGCCTTCGAACTTTAAACAAGTACAAGGTAGAGCTGTAATCTCATATGGCGCGACGCGGCGTCATCGGTGGACGCCTACGATAGAACCTTCTGCATACTATTAAAATTGTTTTATAAAATATTTTAATATTTGAGAAAACCTTAAAACGAGGGCTTGGTGGTAGAAATATATATTTAATTAATATATAATTATAAAATGGTTCATTACTGACGATTTGTGCTTTTTATTGTTTGAAAATTAAAAAAAATACGAAACACATGTGCCTAATATATAAATTGTGTCAATTTTAAGTGATAAGTGCAGTTAATTTTTCATGGACACATTTCACTCGAAAATGAAGTTGGATAACTTTGGATTAGAAAAATTACAGGTTTGTTTATTTATAAAAAAAAAATACTATATAACCATTTTATGTGAAAAAAAAGAAAATGGGTCATATTTGTTGTAGGTTAATGTTAAAAAATTAAAGCTAGGCTGAATAAAATGTAAATGTGGGTCCGTACTCCGTAATCTCATTAGTTATTGGTGAGAAGGCAAACTGCTTCTTAGGTACTTACGGTTCCGCCTAACGTGCTTAGTTTAGGTCATAAGAAAGGTGTGTACACTAGAATATTTGTAATGAATTTTTATTCTGTCCTTTGAATAATATGATATAATTTTCTTTTTATTAAACGTATAATAAATGCTTACAAACTATATTTACAAACCACCAATTAATTTTTAAACTTTAACTACTAAGTCTTAAATATATAGTCCTGTATATGTAAAATACTGAACATGTTTATTGCTATGTTTTTAATGTTTGGTGAACGATGCGACTAAGATTTCATTGAAAATTGTAAAATTTATCTATAAAAAAGAATAACCTCAAGTAAACAATTTTTGTTGCATAAGTGGAGATGTATTAGATTATGCGTAGGAGCACTTTATGGCCTTACAGCATATCCAGACATCGTAATTTGAAGACTTATTGCGTCAATATATTATATAATATTGTTTTTTTATTGAGTTCATATTGACATTCGTTCATAACAAACAACTAGTCCAATAAGATAATTTAACTTTTCATGACAGTAAAGAATGAAACATGATGAACACATAACAACGAAACCTAACTAAGCTGTACTAACCTTTTTCGGGTAGTACAGCTAAAATAAGTTTTTCTTGCATCACATAAATATTTTCTCCACACATCTGTGAAATGGCCTAACTATGGCAGTGTTTCCGGTTTGATACGACTTGGGTACCTTCGAAAAGTGCATTTATCTCCACCTTAAAGGCCGGAAATACGCCTGTAGCTTCTCTGGTGTTATGTGGAGCCGTTGGTGGCGGCGGTCATTTACCACCAGGTTACTCGTACGATCGTTTGCGTTGTCTTTATTAAAAAAATCTGATTTTTAGCGAGAGAGCAAACTACTCGCGTCATTCAATCTATGGCAGTTACATTTGCAAGTCAAGTATCTAAATACTTTTGACAGGTAACTTTTATTGTGTAGTTTGTTTAACAGAACCAGAAAATTTTATTTATTTTGTAAAGTTGAGGCCTGTCGTGGCGCAGCGGCGCAAGAGTGTGACTGTAACCGACAGGTTCTGGGTTCGATCCCCAGTCGAGGAAATGAAATATTTAATATTTTCAATTTAAATATTTAATGTTTCATTTCTTCGCTCTGGTAATAAGGCAAAGCGCGGCGTTGAGTTCCGCCACTCAACACGCAATGCCTCAAATTCGGCGGAAAGTGGGGAACGGAAGTGGAACGGAGTGTCATTACACTAGGTTTCACTTCCGTTCCCTCTGCCTACCCTGCCTAGTGCGGGATACAGCGTGAAACTGAAAGAAAAAAAAATGTAAAGTCACATTTCTTCAGTATGATTTGAACTCATAATATAGCTCTATAGACCAACAAACCTAAACTGCGCCACAATGGCCTCATAGAAACCGTTGCAATTAAATCACTATTACATTAAGGAGTGTGGGTAGTCGGATGTTTACAAATGTAAGTATAATCAAGAACTCGTTAAGACATAGAAAAGCTGTGAATAACAATGCACTAATCAATTAATACTGCATTTGCGTTTTTAATGTTTTAAAAATATTTTATACCAGATAAAATTAAGTATCAATTTAAGCATAATATCTACCTTTAACGATATTCGTAAATTAATTGTTATGTCATATTTCAATTTATAGATAGGATAGATGTTTTTACAAACAATGCTTGAACTGAAGTTAAACTGGACAATAATTTCTTATAGCCCATGAAAGTTTTAACCTACCATAGTGTACCTGTAGTATTGAAATATATTAATCCGAACAATTTTACCTAATAGAATTTTCTCTGGTTTATCATTCAATCTCCGTCCTCTAAGATTAATCTGATCTGTTTACGGCAGTATGGCTTCTGCGACTTTCAAACATATTTCATGTGATTTTACATGACCTACCTTACGTTTGTTTACGAATGCTAATATTTAAGTCTGTACCTATTTTAATTTTGCCTTTAACATAACTGTGCTATAGCTGAATTATACCTACTTATTTTGGCTTTTAAACATTAAATGACTTTCGATAATGTATCTAAATGCAGAAAAACGTAAATAATCTGTGTGTCACTAGTGTGAATCAATACATCACGTACAAGAAATACGTACAAAATTTGAACTACGCTATGCTTTAGCTTTTTATTCTACGAAGTGAATATTATAGATAATGAAAATTGCACATTTCAATTCACTTGACCATAAATAATGAAATATACATTCGAATTTACACATAAAATTTTAGGAACATAAATGTTTTTTTTACTTTCACTTAGTATCCTACACCTGACAGAGTAGGAGAGAACCTTGTGTAAAGACACTGCTTTCGTTCCCCACTTTCCACTGAACTTGAGGCATTGCGTGTTGAATAGCGAAACCTTGTTACCGGTAATAATGTTTTACGGGATACAGCGTGAAGCTGAGTGAGTGAGTCATTTCGAGTGGGAATCGATCGCACAACCTACCGCCTTAACGATCGCCCTTGCGCCACGACAGGCCTCAAATATAATAATCTAATTATATTATGATTAAACTGTGTACCATTTCTTATTATACCAATTGAATAAGTCTGAAGTTCACGAGACAATAAAACCCAGAGATGTATAAATCTTTAACATTTTAAACGGAAATTTATTCATATTTCCGTTGGACAAAGATAGAATTTTAATTAAAAACATTTGTATGCCAATAAGATTTTATCTAAAAGGTTGAAAACGTTGTAGAGCGGATTGAAGGTAGAGCTTAATTAGAAAATATCTATCAACAATTACAAATATATTTTCTGTTAACTGTTTCGTTTAAGCTATCGAAATTAGTATATTTTATGTGTAATTTTTATTGGTATACCGAAATGTAATGGAATTATTGTTAAGGCCTCTTCGATTTTTTTACATTTATGGAATCGATTTTTGTTTGATTATTTTTGTAACCTGTTGTACTTTGGTTGGCACGCAATAATAGTAACTGAATGCGCCTAAATGTTTTGAATACAGCCAGTAGCAGCAGCTAGCAGCAGTAGAACGCTGTGTGCTATATGATATCCCCATGGCAGGGTAGGCAGAGGAACTTGAGAACTTGAGAACCTAGTGTTAAGTTCCGTTCGCCACTTGTCATCGAAATTATAGCATTGCGTGTAAAATAGCGGAACTCAACGCCGCGTTTTACCTTGTTACCAGAGCGAAGAAATGAAAACGTTAGATATTAATTTGAAAATATTAAATACGATTTCATTTCCTCGAGTGAGGATCGAAACAACAACCTGTCGTATACAGTCACATGCTTTGCCCTTCCGCCCCGACATGCCTCGAATTTGAATTTGAATTTGAATAAAATAAATATAATCAATAAAATAAAAATATGCTACATTAAAAATTACTTTAACAATGTCCACTACACGAGACGCTTATTATTTACTTGGTATACCTTCCCTTCCCTTGGTATACCTTCACGCCGATCCGCAAGATGTAGACATGACTAATTTATGAATACGCTATTAATAAATAAAATTATATCAATGTATATATATATATATATATATATATATATATATATATATATATATATATATATATGTATATATATATATATATATATATATATATATATATATATATATATATATATATATACATATATATATATACATATATATATATGTATATATATATATATGTATATATATATATATATATATATATATATATATATATATATATATATATATATATATATATATATATATTAATAAATAAAATTATATCAATGTATAAAGGCGTGAGATGGTTAAAACATTTTCAGATATATTAATTAAAACTTGTTTTGAGATCTATACTAATGTCATCATATCCTATAGAGATTATATCCTTCGAAATACTTATTAATAAAAGGTTGTACAACGGATGCATGTATCATTTAATATTCAGTGCATAACGTAAATTTTATATAACCGGAATACTATAAAATTCACAATAGTAGTAGTAGAACATTTTATATGATTCATTCATTTTGTAGATGGAATTTATGATAATAAGTTAAAATTTGCTATTAAAATATACAAGCGTAAAATGTCTTTTTTTGCAACTATACATTTTATGTAACAATCACAATTTAAATACCTTTTAAACGTTATCCTTTATAATGATAAACTCCCTATAAAGTAGAAGTTAGCACAACTTGGTTAGTTTTGAATAAACCCACTTACTGCGTTAAAATTCACTAACTAGCCATAAAACGATAACTCTCTAAAACGACGAAAAGTATTCAGTAGAGCATTGCTTGAGTTTCGTTATAAAGAGTATACACGTTCGTAGCGACGAAATACTGCAGTTTTAAAAGACCACTTAATAATGTACATTAACTCTCACCTTAAATATGCAGACTCCATTTACCGTTTTATATCATATTAAAGAAGTATGATATCACTGGTTTCATTGTCTAATCGTCTCAAGACGAATGTCTATGGTCAAAAACAAAAATATGTAAATGTACATTTTTAATTTCAAGCTGATACGGCTTGAAATTAAAAATAGTACATGGCGGGGTTGGCAAAGCGAACTTGGGAATGTAGAGTTAATGTTACTGTGTCTTTTCCTTTTTTAGACATTTCTTTTCATCACCTCTGCCGCCGAATTTCTGCCAAATTAGACATTAGAGGCATTGTGTTGAGATGAGAGAGTATGTTAGTGGCGGAACTAAACACCGCGCTTCGCCTTGTTAGCAAAACTAAAAAAAAATATAACATTTTTTCGAGTGGACATCGAAACCACTATATGTGGCGCCTATGGTCGTATGTTTAAAACAAAAGTAAATATTAATATTTAGTTCTTATAAATACTTAAATAAAAAAATAAATCAATTCGTACATCAGAAAATCGTGTGAACGCTTCAAATTGAATCTTGATACCAACATGATGCTATTACCAATGCAATGCCTTAACTTAACATGACAATAGATTGATGTAAAGAATTTTGATGCATTTCTTATCGGAGTTACTTGGAACATGACTAAGAAGCTTTCGTTATTTGCTGACTTTGTAAATGCTGTCAGATAGACTTGTATAATATCTAACTTTACAACAGAGTCTTTGGACAATTTAAATGTTAAATACTTAAATGTTATAAACTTTTTTATTTATTGTTTTTTTATGTGAAAAAATAATAATAAATTCAATGACTTACTTAATAAGCTTCAATATATTTTAACACTTCTCGTCTTAATATTTATAAATAAAAAAAATCTTCCTTAGTTTTGCCTTTTTTTAAGTGTTAATCCACACTTAGGCAAGAAAAATACCCGAGGAAAACGTTTCGTTCTCTTTAAAATATAATGACCGATGGCGATATAATAGGATTTCTAACCAGATTATAAATAATTGCGCAACCGTATCGGTGTGGCTAACAAAGTAACAAAGGGTTTTTATGCAATACATCGCCGTATCCCGCGAATGTTCCGAGGTCATCCATCAAACACTGGTATAAGTAAGAACGGTCACAACATTTTTTGTGCTTAAGTTGAATTAGCACGATCATCGCACAAGATCGAAGTGAGATGATGTATAAAGGTATAAAGATGACTCATAAATATATCTGTAGCGTAGGTTTTTATTACACATTAAAATCTTTTTAGATGGAAATACATATATACCATTGATAACTCTTGGTTACGTATGTTATTTTATTTGCATACAAATTAGTTATCTAGATCTAATCTATCGATCTATGCGAGGCCTGTTGTGGCGCAGTGGTCAAACGTGCGACTGTAAATACGACAGGCTGTGAGTACGATCCCCACTCGAGGAAATTAAATATTTCATATTTTCGTTTCTTAGCTTTGACAATAAGGCCAAACGCGGCGTTGAACTCCGTGCCTATTACCTAAAAACAGAAACATTGCATTCTGACTATCAGGTCTTGACTATCAGGTCGAGAATATGATCATTGCTTAAACTAAGAAATCGTTATCTTCTCAGTGTGTTATTGTTTAGCCAAGTAAGAATTGTATTCACGACACCATCAATTACGTACAGTTGAGTTAACTATTGCACCAATGTCATGAATAATAATTCTATAAAGCATCATTTGAATATTTATATATAACGCTAAATAATCATATAACAAGGCAATCTACACGATAATTGTGCGTAATGTAGGTCATTACTGGTATTCTAGTGTAACCTGAGAAATAGGGAAGGGCAGGTTGCGTATCCATTGCACTTTGCAGTTCAAACTTGTTTCTTTGTTTACATAACTTGCTTTGATCCTTTGTGAAAATACATATCGAGTTCCGCTCACTGGCTAAGTACTGTTAGGTTTAAAAAATTATACGATGACCTTTCTTTGTTGTATAATAATGTTAATAATAAAGATTATTTTTATTCGTACATTTTTAGTACGTAGCAATAACTGCATCGTTCTACACACGCTTTATGGCGGCACCCAACGTCAAACTTGTCTAATAATTAATAGGAGCTATCCTAACTACATATATTTGCAAACATCCTTAAAAAAAGCATTAACATTTTTAAATCATTGCGTCCAGTTAGGTAGGTACATCCCAACTATACAATTAGCATTTCTATTTTCGGACCTATAGATGTAAACTAAAGAGTTAAATATGACGTTAATTTCATTACCTCCACAATTATTATACAAAAATATTTAGTGATTTATCATATATAAATATATATTTATAGTTCAAAATATATATATATATATATATATATATATATATATATATATATATATATATATATATATATATATATATATATATATATATATATAAATGTTGTTTTTTTAGACTGCAGAAAGAAACTCCGGCTGGGAAACACACAGGGTTCGATTAAACAGGGTACCTAGCTACGGTTTTGGTATCGCCGTATCTGGGGGTAGAGACAACCCGCACTTTGCGAGCGGCGACCCTTCCATTGCTGTTTCCGACGTCCTGAGAGGAGGCCCGGCGGAAGATAAACTACAGTGAGTGAATCTTTATTTTAGAAATGTGTAGTTATGTGGCGCAACTCAACGTTGCGCTTCAGGTAGATAATATTTGGACAAATATTTATAAGATCTGTAAGTAAATAAAGGTTTGAGCTTTTTTTGTTTATGTTTTAACAAAGAACTATCACAATAGGTCACTCATTCTAAAGAATGCAGATTATATATTGAACAATAAACATATTGTGATTAAACAACGGCTAATCTAACGTGGCATGCATTTAAATAACAAATATATATATTCAATTCACGCTTAAATATATATATATATATATATATATATATATATATATATATATATATATATATATATATATATATTGAAGCGTGAATTGAAATTCTAAATTAAGTCTCATATTAAGTAAAAAATACTTGCTTAGAAAATAATTCCGTGGGGAACGGAAGTGGAACGGAGTGTCTTCACACTAAGTTCTCACTTTTTCTCTGCCTACTCTGCCGTGTATAGAATACAAGCGTGAAGCTGAGAGAGAGATAAAATAATTAATATAGCAAAAGAAATTATATAAAAAATATTTTAAAGCTTTTACGTTCTTACCTTACAGAGTAAACGACAGAATAGTGTCCGTAAACGGAGTTCCCTTAGAGAATGTGGAATATGCGCGGGCGGTACAAGTGTTAAGGGAATCAGGAGCAACAGTGTCCCTGGTGGTACGAAGACGTGCTCCAGCCCCGCCGCCTACAGCACCAACCACTATTAAGTTGGCGTTTACGAGAAATGGGAAGAAAGAAGGTAAAATATTATATTTTAACTAAAAATATGATATTACATAGGTTAATTTCAAATGTGAATATCAAAAGCACATTCATCACACATCAGATATTTTAAAATTCATAATTAAAATATAGTTAGTTCGATAATTCGTAATTTACATACGCTTATTATTATACACAGATTTTCTGTTTCTGTATTTATAAAATTATCAAATAATTATTAGCTTCACGCTGTATCCCGCACGAGGCAGGGTAGGCAGAGGGAACCCGGGAACCTTGTGTTAAGACACTCCGTTCCACTTCCGTTCCCCACTTCAATCATAATTATTACATATTTTTATTTATTACTAAGTACTTTAAATGATACTAGCAAAGGTCTAAAACTTTATTTCAAGCATACTTTAGTTAAGTATCTAAATTTAATATAATTGGCTGCAAACTCAAGTAACTGTAATTACACTATTAGAATAATTACGCTACGACATAGAGCCGACACACCGTCATTTCATAATGAGACCATTGGCATTATGTTACCTATGCTTTAGTTTTTTTTTATAACTTTCAAAATATATATACATAGCTATATATAATATACCATTATATTATATCTATTATATCGCCGAAGAAAACCGTTCAACATTTTTTCTGCAACCTTGTTTCTTTTATGTGGATATTTAGACTAGACTGACATTTTTGTTTTTATAATCAATTAGTAGATAAATTGTTATATCTTTACGATAATGAAAAGTATCAAAAAAAGTATGAGGCAAATATAAATTTAAACAAGTTGTTTGTTAGTGAGAATTAAACAGAAAGACTTAAACTTCATTAATATAACAATCACAAACTAACAATAACCTAAATATTAATAATTTCTTCGCTCTGTCAACAAGGGAATCGAACGTAGTGTCTTAACACCAGGTTACCAAGTTCCCGCTGCCTACCCTACCATGTGCGGGATAATGGATGATGATAAAAAAATTACATCCTATAACTCTTCAGAACGAATAGAAAGTAAAACGGATTCCAACGACAACACGATTATCACCGAAAAAGGAAAGGGAAGAAAGAAACTACTAATTAAAGATAAATCACACTATTTCCTACTCTTTAGACTACGTATTAAATAAAGTATATCACTTAAAAGCAAGACCTAACTTGGTAATTTTTTGTAATATTTTTTTACAGACTTTGGCATAGTGTTAGGCTGCAAAATCTACGTAAAAGAACTAACAATGCGAGCGAGGGAACAACTAAACCAAGCTGGACAAGGACTATGCGAAGGCGACGTTATCACTCGTATCAATAACACAGCCGTCACCGACGCAATGACTCTCAAAGAAGCCAAGAAGCTCGTTGAGTCTTGTAAAGATCGACTGAATTTGGTCATTACTAGAGAACTTATTAGAGAAGAAACAGTCTCTAATGGAAACTATAATCAGAACAATTATAGCAGTCTAGGTACGTTTATAATATAATATTATTTTATTTATGGTATAGAAGCCTTATCTTATCTATTATCTTATCCTTACCTTATCTTATCTATCTTTTTTAAACACCCGATTCCCAAGTTCCCTCGGACACAGCATGAAGCTAAAAAAATGGTTAAAAAAATTAAAGGAATTTTGTTCTTAATAACAAAATTGACAAATAAATATATATTTTATTTATTGGAATAGTAAAACTTTACTAGTATTGCAAAATAATACTATATAATTAAAAAATGTTATAGATCGTCTTATTTGTATTTTTTTAAATTATATATTATTTGCGTCTAGCTGTAAATCCGGCGATAGTGGGTTCCATTCCCACTCGAGGGATTTTTTTTTTGAACAACAAGAAAACAAAGTGTTAAGTTAAAATAATTCCTATTGTAATATCATTATTACGCAAACCAAGGGCGCGGTAAGTTGTATAAAAGAAAACCTACCAAAGCTTCGCATCCGTGACACAATACTAAACTCGTTTGTATTATTAACGTTATCCTTAACCTTACTCGGCCTTGCGTAATGTGATATATGGAGTATTACAATGAATGTTGGAACTTGAATACCCTTGGCCCTTCATAATTGCTAGGGAGCAGCTAAGAAATGATACTTATTAATTTAACTTCTTAATTAGAGCAATTGAAGACTATTTTTAGTTTGGTAATTACAGACTAGTTAGTAAAAATGCCGCTTTATTCTAGGATAGGTAAATAGGCTGGTGTGACAAAAGGTCGTACATATACGGCAGTTTGCCCAGATTAGAAAATAAAAGTTAGGATCAAAAGTTTTCAATGATTAATTTTGTTTTATTTTTGATTTTGATTGATAAAACGAAAAAAGTAGTACAAAAATATTCCTGTCAAATTATACAAGTTTTATTTATATTAACTAGGTCTAAAATAAAAAATAAAAAGTAAATAATAATATGAAATTGAAAACTGTTTTGGGGAGCTTGTTATTTTGGATAAAATATAATTTTGAGTCAAAAAACTTTTTTTATACATACAGATTTCTCTTCAGAGGCCACAGCCCACACTTTTCCCACCAGCGGTGACACTTTATCTTCACCGTACTCCAGTAGCGGACAGAACTTGTATGTGGCAGCGCCGGTACGAGGTGATAACAGACGAGGAATGTCTCACGATGAACAGCCTCCAAGACCACCTCCGCCTAGAAATGATGGTAACATTTATTCCATATAAGGCGACTTTTTTTTGTACACAGTAAAGACTTTCCATTTCATACGTAAATATTAATATGATATAATAACTTAAAATTATAATTATTATATAATAATTATAGTGGGGAACGGAAGTGGAACGAAGTGTCTAAACACTAGGTTCGAAAGTTCCCTCTCCCTACCAGGCCATGTGCGGGATACAGCGTGAAGCTGGGTAGAGTACTTAAAATTATTCCCTAGAGTGGGAATTGAATCCACAACTTCAAACGATTGTTGTTAACAATTTTTTGTATTATGTCATACTATTTCTTAAGGATTATTGTCCATGTAGGTTACCCCCTTTAGAAGTGCGTGAACATATTTCAACAACTATTGAGTAAACCAATTTTGATGAAACTTTGACTGTTCTCTTAGTGAATATAATATAATAATAACACCTTATATCAATTAAAAAGAATTCATCCCAATATTATTTTGTAGTATATAGTTATCTCCTACTATGAACATTGGTTAAAAATTATATAATTACTGTATTCATAAACATATTAAGATGCTTACAATTAAAGTCTATGCGGTTAATTTTACACGCGGTTATAATGTGACCGCAATAAGCTTACCAATACGAACAATTAACATGATAAAAACTTTATTGTTTTTTGCCTATTTGTCGATAAATGCTTTTATAAACATTTAATAACATCAGAATGAACTTGGGAATATAGTGTTTTGACATTCCTTTTCTTACTTTCTGCCGTTTTTGAGCCATTACGTGCTAAGTGTCGGATTCAACACCGCGCCGTTTATTACCAGAGCGAAGAAAAGAAACCATTTAATTTGAAAATATTAAATATTTTATTATTCGTGTTTACAGTTACACGCTTGTGCCCCAGCACCACGACATACCCCAAAGTGCTTTTATAAATATGTTTTTTATATACTCTATATAGATTTAGTCTACCAATTCATAATGAGGATCATTGATCTATATAGCGCAGTGGCAAAAACGTTCGACTGTATTCGAGACGTTTGTGGGAATTATTTTTTATATTTCGTCGCTCATGATGCACAAGACAAAGCCCGGCGTTAAACTCCGTTAATAAATTAATAGTGTCTAGAAAATTAGGCTAGACTAAGTGAGTGTTTTCTGCTACCATAAGATAATTCTTTTGTTCAACGTTTGAATGATTTTTTGCTTTCAGATTACTACAGTAGTCGAAGACAATTGTACGAAGAGGAGGGCATGCAGAATCAAAGAAACAAACCACCGTAAGTTGTGTTGACACTAAAATTAATTGTGCCTATATTTTTATATATATATTAATATTAAAATTTATATACTTCTATATGTCTTTTTATTGTATAGTTATCTAGCTATCTTTTCACTGAATACACCAGTTGCATTCAAAATGAATATAAAATTTAATGTTAAATAATAATTAATATAAGCGACACTAAACAGAGTAGTCTTTTATCAAAAAATCCCCTGTACATATAGATATTAACACAAATACGCTAATTAATCCTTTTTTCCTTTTTAGAAGTGAGCCAAGGTTAATAAGTTTCCAAAAGGAAGGTTCAGTGGGCCTCAGATTGTGTGGCGGGAATCGATCCGGTGTGTTTGTATCGGGAGTACAACCGACGAGCCCCGCTGCGCTACAGGGACTTCAACCAGCTGATAAGATACTTAAAGTATGATTATAAAAGTGTTTTTTTTTCTCTCTTCTCTTTTTAGCTTCGTTTGTATCTCTCATAGCAGAGTAGGCAGCTGAAAACTAAGAGACATTGCGTGTTGGTAACAAGATGAAGTGCTGTGTTATGGTTCGCCACACATCACAGCATACCATAAATTAGGCAGGAAGTGGGAAATGGTATTATCTTACGGAACCAACACTTAGGTTCCCATATCACCTCTGCCTTCACTACCATGTACGTGTGTAAAACTGAGAATATATACATATGTATAAGAAGTGTGATCAATATAAATTTAAATTCACAGTTATGCTCACCTAATGTCCACTTAGTATGGACACAAATATTTCCTAATTTTATTATAATCACTCTACTCAGTTTCACGCTGTATCACGCACATGGCAGGGTAGGCAGAGGGAACTTGGGAACATTTCCAAGTTCCCTTGGTTAAAGTGAGTGTAAGTGTTAAGACACTCCGTTCTACCTCCGTTCCCCACTTTCCACCGAATTTGAGGCAATGTGTGTTGGATTGGCGGAACTCAACGCCGCGTTCTGCCTTGTACTAGAGCGAAGAAATGTAAACATTTAATATTTAAAAAGAAAATATTAAATATTTCATTTCCTCGAGTGGGGATCGAACCCACAACCTGTCGATTACAGTCACACGCTTGTGCCGCATCGTGCCGCAACGACAGGCCACACAAATCACATTTACTTATATTACAGGTAAACGACATGGAAATGAAGGGCGTGACTCGGGAGGAAGCTGTTTTATTTCTACTCAGTTTACAAGATCGGATAGATCTTATAGTCCAGCATTCACCAGATGAATACAACGCCGTTGCCAGCGGACAGATGCGTGAGTTTTTCTTAATTATTATTGAAGAACTAATCAATTATTTTATATATATTTTGTAATAATATAATATTGTGTGTCTGTGGACATTTTAAAATGTTATTCTACACTAAGATGAGAAATATAATTCTTTTAGAAAACATATAAAATTTTATCTCACTTTTTTATTTGGCCCCTGTCAGACAAAAAGAAATGGCCGTCGTAATGTAGTGGTACAGCGCATTGTGTTTGCGGTTGTGGCGTCGATTCTTATTTAGTGAAATTAATAATTTTTAATACCTCGCTTTTGTAAAACGACCTGCCTGCCTGTAATAGATCTGCCACTAGACAAACAAAAAAAAATGTCTGAAGAATTAAATGGTGATTGAGGAAAGTACTTATCATTAGGTTCCCACCTACAGCACTAATATAAATATTTGTATTTATTCACAGCTGGAGATTCTTTCCATATCAAAACGCACTTCCACTATACGGAACCAACGGAAGGTGAAATGTCGTTCCGTTGCGGGGATGTGTTCCACGTGCTGGACACTTTACACAACGGGACCGTTGGCGCTTGGCACGTTTATCGGATTGGTTAGTTAAATATTGTTTTTTTTTTTATTATTTTTATTTGGTACTAAGCTTAAGTATTTTAAGTTTTATTGTTTTGTATATATAAATAAATCAAACGTTATTATATTATTAAAGTTTATATTATTGGACTGCAAATAAATTGGACTGTGTGTCTGTAACCGACAGGTTCTGGGTTCGATCCCGGTCGAGGAAATGAAATATTTAATATTTTCAATTTAAATATTTAATGTTTCATTTCTTAGCTCTGGTACAAGGCAAAACGCGGCGTTAAATTCCGCCACTCAAAACGCAATGCCTCACATTCGGCGGAAAGTGGGGAACAGAAGTGGAACGGAGTGTCTTAACACTAGGTTCCCAAGTTCCCTCTGCCTACCCTGCCATGTACGGGATACAGCGTGAAGATGAGTAAATAAATTAGACTCTAAATTGCATAATACAAAATATACACAATTAATTCGTTTTAAGAATTTTATTTAAAGATACTTATCTATAAGCGACACTGTTAGGCGACGATAGGATAACTTTATATTTACGATAATTTTAATTTCTTTTTCTATCGTATTTAATCAGGTCGTAACAACCAAGAGGTACAAAAAGGCACCATACCTAATAAAGCACGTGCAGAAGAACTGGCCACCGCGCAGTTTAACGCCACCAAGAAGGAAATGTCAGGAAATGATGTGAAACACAATTTCTTTAGACGAAGGAGATCCACACACAGACGGAGCAAGAGTCTTGGGAAGGTATTTTACTTTATTTTTACATTTAACCTTTTAGCTTCACGCCCCTATTTTTTAATATCATGGCAGGGTTCCACTACCTGGGAACTTGGGAACCTAGGCCTAAGAAAATTTCGTCTCAATGAGATATTTTTTGTGCCTCACTTTACCCGCAGAATTTCGCGGCATTGCGTGTTGAGTAAACTGACTATATTTTCTTACCGAGTGCACAATACAAAAGTTCACAAAACGTAACTTTAGAGCCACAACTTATTGATCGAACTATACATGGATATAAAAACAATTTTTATTTACCTTCACGCTGTGTCTCACACGTGGCAGTGTAGATAGAGGGAACTTGGGAATTTTATGTTAGGAGATTCCGTTCTGTTCTCCACTTACAGCCCAATTTGAGGCCTGAGCGTGTTAAATGGCAGAACTCAACGTCGCCCTTTGCCTTGTCACTTAATAAATATTTCATTTCCTTGATTGGGTATCGAACCCACGACCTGTCGCGTTTACAGTCACACGCTTGTGCCACTGCGCCACAACAGTCCTTCACAACTATAATGAATACCTATATTTGACTATTTCAGGAGCATTGGGACGAGGTGGTGCTCTCCGACAGCATCAGCAAGTTCCCCGCGTACGAGCGGGTGGTGCTCAAACAGCCCGGCTTCGTCCGCCCCGTCATAGTGCTGGGGGCGATAGCCGATATTGCCAGGGAACGCCTCTTATCTGAGAATCCAGACAAATTTGCTTCACCCAGTGAGTATAATTAAAATTTCAGATAATATATATTAAATTTGATGGTTGATTTATTCTTGTTTTCTATCATTCACAAATCATTTGATATTAAATTATATATATTCTTTAATCTCATTCTGTGTCAGTCTGTTGTAATTTTATAATTGATATCCTTCTATTTAAAAAAATTATAGTCCTTTTTATTGTTGTATTTTTTTCTTAATTATTATCGTTTGATATAAAAAAATAATTAATAGCAGTCATGGGACTGTCGATAGAAGTGAAAACGGAACTATTAAGTTGAGAGTAATTAAAACTATATGCAAAAAATATATGATTTTTTTTATGTTTTATTTATTAGTTACATATGATGGGTTAAACAAATCATGAACAAAATATAAATATAAAGAGGTTGAAAAAATAATTAATATACAATTATCTTAATTATACATAGTATTTATATTTACACGAATTTCAATGAATTCAAGTTTGAACATTATTTTCATTATTTACATCATTGTCGTGACTCACAAAATTATACTTATCCAAAAAGCGTCCAACGCGCACATAATACAGTCAGAAATAGTCGATGTGTTAGTGTATACGTGTACACAGGCTACTGCACGTGCGCAAGGCTGGGTCTCCATAGCGATAGATATACTAGTATCATTAGCATGTCGGTGACGCGTACCGAGGATTTTACCCTCTACCAAAACGCTCAACGCGCCTAAAGAAGTTTTCACTTCAATAATTACGACAATTATCATGACTTAAAAAAACAAAAGTAAAATATATACCTTTTTAAAATAAACCAAAGAACTAAAATTATTGATGGTTTATATAAGATATCTCTTTTAGATAAGCGTTTTCGTTTGAACACACTCATCATTTCATCATTTTCTGTATTTCTTGTAAAGAATTGAATAATGATAAAATGTAAAATTCCACGCCACATCTGAGGTCACGCATGTCCCTAGAGGCCCTAGAGGGCATACGCATAGTTTCTGAGTTCGATCTCTATTAGAGAAAATGTAAGATTTAATATTTTCATAGAGGCCTGTCGTAGCGCAGTGGCCATGCGCGAGAAACAGCGTTAAGCTAAAAAATAATAATATTTCATTTTCCTTTCAGAAATGGACAGCACGTTGGAAGATAGTAAATCAAAGTCCACTGGCATCATCAGACTGTCGAGCATCCGTAGTATAATGGAGAGAGGCAAACACGCGCTGCTAGATATCACGCCGAACGCAGTTGACAGACTGAACTACGCTCAGTTCTACCCAATTGTTATATTCTTGAAAGCTGACAATAAACATATTATAAAGCAATTGAGGAGTGGTTTGCCTAAGTAAGTTAAATGTTCGGTTTGCTGATCAATACTTTAATATAGTTGAATTAGTTTCAATTAAATTTACCGAGAATTGAATTTTGTGTTCAAATTATTATAGATTAAAAACTTGTATGAGTTTTGATATTTTGAATATATGTTTACTTTTTAAAGTTTAGATAAACAAGGTGGAAGATACATTCAATTGTGAAGGAGAATTATATTAAGTATAAAATATAAAACAGTGTTAAGTACGCAGCATTCTTGAAAAAAAAAATGTAAAAAGAAAAGAAAAGAGAATTTAGTAAGACAAAATAGATTAAACAGGCATTAGCATCTTTCAATTTATTCTTTTTTGTAAAGAAAGAAGAACTTGGACATTTTTCAGAAGACACAATTTTAATTTCGCTTGAATATTAAAATATCATTTTAAAATTGTTAAATAGCATATATTTATCGCCCTTAGGTCAGCCCACAAATCGTCCAAGAAGCTCCTAGAGCAGTGCCAGCACATGGAGCGCGTGTGGGGCCACGTGTTCACGCACACGGTCACGCTCAGCGACGCCAACCAGAACACGTGGTTCAGCAAACTGTGCGACCTCGCGCAGCGCACGCAGCAGCAGCAGCTCTGGGTGTCCGAGACCAAGGTCAGTCACGCAATGGCGAGATGATGGACACTGAATGAATGAATGAATGAATGAATATTGTTAAGACAACCACTCTTAAGTTTGCTGTTTGTGGCTTCGCAGATTTGATTTTAGAGATTTCTTTTTTTTTCTTAAGTGTAGGTACGTCGCGTAATTCGAAATGTCTAACTTCAGGGTGGATCGTCTTGTGGTATTATGTTAGATCTTTTAATAAAAGATTTTTATTTGGTGTGTGTTAAGAAAGTGTTTGTTTAATTATTAGTTCCGAAATATCTCAAGTTTATTGCTATAACAATTTCTAAATTTAGATATGGTCTTAATATTATACATATTACATTGCAATTGCCATATTTTTCTATAATGTTGTTAGTTGCTATTACTATTATATGTAATTTATCGGTGTTGGATAATTTTATCATATAAATAATATGTATTTGAAATTTAATATAGTATGAATCAACAGTATATTGCATCACGCTTCGGGATTATTAGCTTGGTGAAGGTACTGGGTGCATTTAGTATAATCATACGCTCCTTGTGACTTATCAAGGAAATATAATGACATTTTTCATTGATTCTGTTTATTGAGAGTTTACTAATAATTACGTATTTTCCATGTCCTTATATTTCTTTTTTATCTATATCTACGTATAAAGCATATTAACCAATTTCTTTCTGTTCTGTCTTGCGGTGTAGCACGTTGAAATGGTGTCGGACATATATTTTCCTCAGCCGCCATCCCCTTTCCCCGCTTTCTATCCCATATCATACCCAATGAACTATTACCCACCGTCCCCTCAAAAGCCACGCACGACCATCTCTCCATCAAACTCGAACACTAAACTCACTAACCGCCAAGATATTTATGACGCTAATAGAAATCGTGTGGTGCCATATTACTACTCTGAAACTATGCCTTGCATGCCGAATAACATGTGCACAGTGCCGAAGTCTTATCCCCACAGAAATAGACACGGCTTACTTAGCCCATATGATGATAGACAAAATTACCAGAGATCCAAATTAAACTCTAGACTACAATACTCTAGCATTAGTCCAGAACTTTCGCAAATTTATAACAAAAATTCCCCACAATCGATAAGACCTTATAGTGTTTTGGAAACGTCCAACAAATCCCCCGTGCCAAATATTCAGAGACCCACTTCTGTAGTGCCAATGTCTGATACGTTTAGACCAGCTTCAGTATTTTTCAAAGATGATGTGAAAAAGTCCAATGATGTGCCAGAATGGAAGGCTCGCCTTCAAAAGGAGATGCCTAGACCTATTTTCGAAAAGCCTCTGAAGAAGATCTGCTTAATTCCTAATTGTAATTGTAATGATAAACCAATTAACAACCTAAGATACAGTGAGTCTCGAACTCTTCCATCCACTTCAGTAAGATCTCTTAACAAAGTGAAAAATCTTTCTCTTCCAACTCTAAAATTAGATGAATTAGATAAAATAGGGAAAGAAGATGATAATGGTGTCGAAAGGGATAATGGTCCTATAAGCAAACCTATTTCAGAACAACACTTAGGCTATGTTTAATATTAATATTTTGTTCATGATATCATTTGAAATGTTACCATTAGACTAATGTTTGTCTCAATTATATAACTTAAAATACGTATTGCTTGCTGCCTGTGTACTTATTTCGCTTCATATTATATTGGCTATCTCATCTACTAATCTATAAATTTTAAAATATTAAGCTTTATATTAAATGTGCATTTTATGTTTTTTTTTACAGAATTTTATTATAATGTTTTGTCATTTATTGACTTTAATCAAATAAATATAGTGTGAATAATTTTTGTAAATATGATCAAAGATCAGTGTAATTTACCATGTTTGATAATAATAATTATGAATTGGCATTCTGATAAAATTGTTTAGAAAGAAAGTTATAAATACTGCTATAAATAATTGCTTAATGCAATTAATTAAAATGTCTTGTAAAAATTTTATTTGGATGTCGATTTTCGTGTGAACCTTGCATTAATCATCGCAGACGCTAAAATATTTTAGTATCTGTATGAATTTGAGCATTCATTCATTTGTCTTGTCTTGTCACCCCATTCCATACCCACCCTCGACGCTGCTCAAAATGGAACATGCAACACGA
Organism: Eueides isabella; assembly: GCA_019049475.1. Taxonomy (NCBI): domain Eukaryota; kingdom Metazoa; phylum Arthropoda; class Insecta; order Lepidoptera; family Nymphalidae; genus Eueides; species Eueides isabella. The sequence goes on from CM032402.1 coordinate 8,574,647, forward strand.
CACAAAATGGCGACAATCCAAAATGGCGGTAACAGAGGCCAGAGCCGTTATCCGACGACTTTTTGTTCTCCATGTCATCGAGTTCGGAGAACAGATTGTCTTACGCGTCTAGTCCAGAAAGTGACTTGGAAGTGAGTCCACCAGCTCCGAGACTGGTGAAGTCCTCGTCAGATCCGTCAATAGCAACCACTCAAGACAATATGGATCGGGATGATGATATGAATCAGATGCCTGACGGTGTACCTCCGCCTTATTCGGTAAATAGTTCATTGCTTATCAAATATAAGTTTATATGTTTTATATTTATTAAATAATTAAACTTACTATAGTTGATCATGCCTTCATTGTTTCATTTATTCATTTACTACAAATATTATAGATTCAAGGGAATTGGTCGTTATTAAAAAATCATTCAATACCAAAATAGATCTTGAGTGAGAGCTCTTTAAAAAAATATATAAAATCTCTGTTTAATTATTGACTAATAATCATGTTTAACAACAGCAAGGTGGCTATGACAGTAAATACGGGTTTGCAAACGGCAATGGGCAAACTAACGGCAGCCAGAGCATGCCCAATGAAACGCCGTACCAGTGCATGCCCATGTCGAACTCCCCTCCACATTCACCTTTGTATGGGACTGGTAAGTATTTCTTAAGTTATTCGAACGTTATCAATTTACATATTTTTTTGCACGTTTACTGTTTGTAGTAGTATTCAAGCCTTACTGTATAATTCAATAATCTCGTATAGCAAAGAATAAAGATGAAATTTAGTATCAAAACATTCCTTTACCCACCTTCACTTATTTTCTAGACATCTCCAAAATTCTGCTTCGTGCTTTGTCTACTACCCAAAAAAAAAATTAAAAAATATTTAAATATAATCATTGTCCGATTGCCACAATGATATCTCAATGATGTCACAAATTTTAATATATAAATAGTGAGTGTATTAACAAATAACGGTGACCTGTTGCCTGCAGTGCCGGAGCTGCCGCCGCGCAGCACGGGTGCGGTGGGGCCAGCGGGGCCGATGGGGGCGGCGGGGGCGGTGGGGGCGGTGACGCGGCCGCCGGGCGGCGTGTTGCTGCCGGCGCCGCCGCCCACGCGCCACCACGCGCTGCGGCACAATCCGAACGTGAGTTACTTTTATATCTATTTACGTTATATAAAATAAATAGACTCAATAAATGAAAGGCACAGAAAACACTAAATACACTGTATTCTATTATTTCTTCTTATTATAATTTTAAAGCTGATAAAGCTGCTGACATTTAGTCCGCACTCTTTTATACATATATTTTTAAATACGTTTTAAATGATTTATGTATACAAATTCAATATGATATTACATAAACAGTAATTATAAATAAATTAATTAATTAATTATCTAGAATCGTCCAAGTGCCCAAGAGCGTTTGTTCGGGCCGCCCAAGGAGAGTGACGACGCCACGTACAGTGCGAGACCCGCGCACGGACAGGGTTCTTTGGATAGGCACAGATTACCTAATAATCCTGTAAGTTTTTATTTTATTATTATTAAAAAGTTTCTATTAAATATTAATTTAAAATAATTAATGTTTCACTAAGGATTTATGTCATAATTTGAAATTACTATCGGGATGCCTATACCGTAAAATTAAATGTGGCGTTGAGTTCCACAACACTTAATATATCGAGTATTCGGTGGTGCGTGCGGAAATGGCGTATTTTAAAACTCCTCTGCTTAACATACTATGTAAGATATAGCGTCAAGGTGTTTTATATTTGGTTTTTGTTGTTAAATTTTTCATTTTAAATCTATTTTAAATACATTGAAATAAATGAATGTTATCATAACTTATATATTTTATAGGCTATAACATTTGCGTTATGTTAAAAATATTTTTCTTTTTAACATTTAAATATATTTAAAAAATATAATAATAAAAATACATAGTAAATACATATAAAATACAGAAGCCTGTGCCACAAACGTGTGAGTGTAACCGACTGGTTGTGGGTTCAATCCCTATTGGGGGGAAATAAAATATATAATATTTTCAATTTAAATATTTCATTTATATATATTAAGTGGGGAACGGAAGTCGAACGGAGTGTCTTAACACTAGGTTACTAAGTTCCCTCTGCCTATCCTGCCATGTGCGGGATACAGCGTGAAGCTGTGTATAAAATACAGAGAAAGATAATAAATATTATTCCTTTTCCACAGCAAAATTCCTACGAAGGCAGTCCAGCATATGAGTACAACGGTAACGGTAACTCGTTGAGCTCGTGTCGGTTACCACCCAACGCACCGGATGACCTCAAAGTTGCGCCTACTATGTAAGAATACTTTTATTATTTATCAGCGTCTTTATTCACATTTACTATTATTATTGTTATTTAAAGCAAAATATACAAAAACTATAAAATAACGTATTTAGTAAACGTGTAAAAATTTAAACGTATTTAGCAGTATATATTGGAATCCGCGTTTCTACATTAAATCCGTCCGATCGCCCTAACCATTAAACCATACGTTCTCATTAACCTAAAATGTTGAAATTTGTATATGTTTGTTACAGCTTAATTATGATTTTAGCATCACTGTAGGAGAATATTATAAATTTCAGCTGCTCTTTTAAAGTATAAAAAATCATCTGAATCTATTCAGTAGTTTTCCTGTGAAAGTGAAACATACATCTTACGTTATAGAACTATTGTTCTTATATTTTAATTATATGTTAATCTAGTTATTACCAGGTGAACTTATGACGATATTGAACTTTTGATTTTATTCGAAGCTTAATGTTTTACTTACACTAGTGTCTCAAACTCCCTTTGCATATAAAACTATGTACGGAATACAGCATAAAGCTGAAAAAAGCAAAAATCTTCCCGCGTGAACAATGCAAAAGTTCAGAAAGGCCAAGGGCGGCCATAATTTGGCCTACTTAATGGACAAAACGGCCAGTAACCAGTTTCTCAATAAAAATAACAACTAAACTCAACTAATAGTAAGATTTAATTTAAAAAAAAAACTTTTTCAATAGTAAAATGGAGCCCCCACCAAACCCCGCGCAGAGTCCGCAACGCAACTCTAATTCTCACGAACACAACTCGCTCGACTACAGCCGGACAGACAACACTTATAGGTGAGTCTGATATATATACAGCTATCTCTTTCACACGTTTTTAATAACCAGTAGTTCTGTCTCTTTCGCACTACTGAGACTATTAAATTAGTTGTATAGACATGTACAAATTGTATTGTAAAGTAACTAGTGATGTGATTTAAGTTCAATAGTGATGTGAAGTGCAAGTGTTATTTGTGTTTTGTGTAGAAAATATATATTGTAATATACAATGAAATCTTTAAGGTATGGTAAATGTTTTATTTCAGTTATTTTTGTGATTAGTTAAATCTTTACTATTATCATGAGTTATTTTTGTAAGATTTTTAAGATTTGTATTTCTTTAGATAGCGCAATATTAAAAAAAAATGTAAATGGCTACATTTTGTACTTCATGCTTAATATAAATCCTGTCATTAGACGAAATATAGCTAATAAACATATATAAAATAGTACTAACTGTATATAAATTATATATTTGTAATTAATAATTTAAACTCAATCATATGTAAGAGAATAACTTTACATTTCTTATTTTCGATAACATGAAAGTGTTTTTACTGCTTAAGCCGATTTTTTTTATATTTTGTAATTGCTTTGTTTCGTTTATAAGTAGTAAAATGAAATCTTACGCTTTTAACTAAGTCGTATTTTTACTACCTGTCTACTTTACGACACTTATTATTTTCTCTAAACAATGAATAATTGCAAGTACTTGTTAATCCTCTTGTTATTATGTCTTATCTTTGAAATCTTTTCAACCTTTTTCTGTAACATTGGCAATTCAATTTCTCAAAAAGCTTATAATACATTTAAAAATAAAAATGACTGCTTGCTATTTATATGTTATAAAATATAATAGTAAATGAATATCACATTAGAAGAACTTAAAACATACTAAAAATATGTATGCTTTTATTAATACTTTTTCTTCATTTAAACGTTTATATAAGCTATATTAATATTAATCGCAGGCCACAAGACGCTTACCGTACATCGCAAACTCGACCTCCCATGAACGGCAACAGTCCGCACGCGCAGAATACCCATAATTCACTAAACTCCCATAACACTAACTCCCATAATATTCCTAATTCTCATAACCCTAATTCTCATAACTCTCATAATACTCCTAATCCTCATAATACTCCTAATCCTCATAATGCCCCTAATTCTCATAATCAACTAAATTCCCATAACCCGCACGCTGTGCAAGCCACACCGATGCACGCGCGGGGACCTTCTTTGCCTAACGTGCCGACTAACGACCATGCTAAGTATAGGTAAGCTTTTCTAATCATCATATACTTTTATGTTTCTACGTATCGTATGGTTTAAAAAGTGTAAATTGTATATTAAATTTTTACTATTTTTTCCTTTAATGTTTTGTTTTTCATGTTTTATAATAGATATATATTTTAAAATTGGCTTATAAAATGGATACTTATTGAAATAAATATTAAAAGATTGGTATTTTTTTTATGAGAAAGACAAGGCAAACGAGCGTACGGGTTAATTTGTAGATGTTTGCTTGTAGTTAATACTAAAAAAACTGATAATCGCTTGAATCGATTTCTCTCTCTCAGCTTCTCGCTGTATCCCGCACGAGGCAGGGTAGGCAGAGGGAGACTGGGAACCTAGTGTTGAGACACTCCGTTCCACTTCCGTTCCCCACTTTCCGTCAAATTTAAGGCATTGCGTGTTGAGTGGTGGAACTCAACGCCGCAATCCAAATCAATCGCTTGAACCGATTCATTCTTATTATTTATGTATGAGCATTATTTAATAAAAAAAAATGCAAACTAGTACAGTAATAATTCTTAGTTTAGTAATCTCTAACCAAATTTAATACAAATCGAGGAATTAATCAAAACTTTTAATTTATTCCAGTGCGCGTACAAACTCAGCGTCACAAGCGGATTACACCGGACGAGCGCCGCCATACAAGCCTGTACCACCGCCCAAGCCCAAGCACTACCGCGCACCGGACCCCTTGCCCCACCCGCCGCACCCCCAACACCCCCAACACCCCCCGAATCTAAACCACGTCAACCATGGACACCCACACCCGCCGCATCCAAGAAATGGGGTGAGTTCTTTATTTTTACCTTCACGCTTTATTCCATACATATTGGAATAGGCTCTGGTAACAAGGCAAAGCGCGTGGTTGAGTTCCGCCACTCAACACACACACACACACACACACACACAACAATGCCTGAAATTCGACGGAAAGTGGGGAACGGAGGTGAAACGGAGTTTCTCCATACTAGGTTCCCAAGTTCCCTCTGCCTACTCTGCCATATGCAGAATACGTGTAGCTGAAAAAAGAAAATACATTCATATGTATATAACTGGTAACATACATACTATGTGCTTATTCTATGACATTAATTTTATAATACCCTTTTGCGCTGTGCGTTAATTGAGTAGTTTCTATGGATTCCATGCGTAAGTTTCTAGTTACTCTTGACGTTTTTCTAGAACATACTTAAAGTTATTAAATTTAAATGTGTTTTTACTTTTTTTTTAATAAAAATAAGTTACAAATTCTAGTATTCACACTCTAGGTTGATATGTACAGACTCATATGCATTCTTATTATTTAAATTAAATTGAGTTGATACTATTTAAATTAAATTATAAATATCATATTTTTATAATTACATATGTAACTATTAGCATCAAAAAATGAAACAAACGCCTATCATTTCTTTGCTACAATCCTATGGTAGACATTGTAATGGTGAACAAAAGCTTCTTAACGGAAACAGAGTGTCTTACACTAGGTTCCGAAGTTCCCTCTGCCTACTTTGACATGTGAAAGTTAAAGAAGAAGTATCGTTTTATATAGTATTGTATTTTACGTGCATGTTATATTTAATATTTGTGAGGCCACTGGCCTCTCTGCGCCTCGCGCAGGGGCACAAAACAGGGGCAAAAGTGAAAGGTTGTGGGTTCGATCCCCACTCTAAGAAATGGAATATATATTATTTACAAATTTAATATTTATTATTTTCATTTTTTCGCTTTGGTAACAAGGTAAAACGAAACTTCGAATTTCGCCACTCAACACGCAATGTTTCAAATTCCGCGGAGAGTGGGGAATTGTACGGAGTGTCTTAACACTAGGTTTCTAAGTTCCCTCTGCCTACCCTGCCATATGTGGGACATAGCGTGAAGCTATAAAAAAGTATATTTTACCAATAACGTAATATTCCCAGAGTATGGAGGCCGTGCCGGGCGCGGCGGGCGCGGGTGTCGCCACGCCGGCGGGCGCCAACACGCACTACTCACACACGCACTCACACTCGCAGCCGCATCGCGCCTCACACACACATCCATACCACCAGGTTGGAATAGTTATATTTTTTAAAATTTACAGTGTGGTCTATAAGTCATTGTTGTTTTTATTAATTATTGTTATTTTCTTCCCGACTATTTTCTTTATTCTACAATGCGTAGAATATCAATAAGCCTAACTTTATTGTGGCCATGCTTATTTCAACTCACTGTAAAGGATTATACACGATATTGTTTAATTATATTGTCTGGTTAACAAAATTTCGAACCTTTCTACAACGTTTCTTAATTTTTTTTTTCGTTGCTGCTGGAAATTAGAATCTTAACTATCGTGTGCAATATGATGTTTGTAAATTATTTATCTTTAAATATTCCTATTATATATTGTAATTATATTTCCATCAAACACATATACTCAATATAAATATATAAAACTCAATATTTCTTCGAATTTAATGCATGTTTTTTTGTATAGGTATATATTTTGTATAATGCATTATACAAAATATATACCTATACAAAAAAACAACGAAAAATAGATTACATTATTTATTCCAAAATTTCGATATAAAGTGTATTAATATAAACCTAAAAAAATAATTATTACAATTTTCTTAATATAGCAAAATATGTACGGTGCCCAAATGAACCCGCAGTCACCTCCGTACGCGGGTCCTCCGCCACACCGCGCACTCAACCTGCCCCACAACCCGCATCTAATAGGTAATTATTGGAAAAACATACAAATATATAAATTAAGACGAAATAAAAATCTTGTACTAAAAATCTATAAAAAAAAATTGAGTATTTGCAGAAAACTTGTTTATTTTACTATTTTTTAAAATGTTATTCTGCACTTAGGAAAGAAAATACTAAATTTGAATTTAAAACCGTATAAATTTTGAGCGAGAGGCGCGGGTTCTAATCCTGCTAGATTTGAACCCGCGCCTCATGGAAACCTTTCAAGCGCTCCGACTAACTAAGACATACGTTCATTATACGCTTTTACGTGCACACAATGAAATTTGATTAAAATCACATTTGCAGTCTATTGTTCAAATAACAAATATATATATTTTTTTCGAATGGGCATCGAACCCACAACCTGACCCATTTAAAGGTACACGCCTGTACACGTGCGCCGCGACGGGCCTCAAAATACTTCTGATTAATTTGTAGCTTTTATTTAGATTATTTTGATATTTACAATATTTCAAAAACAACAACACATTTATAAAAAATACTTTTATAAAAAATATTTTTGATAAAAACGTAACTTAACACCGTTTTTAGATCTAGCCGGCAGTCGAGAACAACGCGGCTCAGCGTTCGAGTTGTATAGAAAACCACAGCATATGCATAATATAAGGTATTGTATTTTTTTTTATATTCGCACTAAAGTATAGACTATTTTATTTTTTTTATATTGTGCATGTTTCCAAATATCATAAATAGGAGACGGTGATACATTTTTTTAAAATACCGCGATTTATTTTTAATTACAGAACTAGACTATGAAGAGAAAGCCTTTAAATATTTAAAACTTTGTATTTAATGATACATAAAAACAATTTAATAATTAAATTTTTTGATTGAAAATTTGCTTACAATTACTTAACTTATTTGTCTAACATTTTTATATATTTTTTTTATTTTTTATGCGGTAAGTATGCTTTACATACAAAATTACGGTTAATACAAATAGACTTTTTAGAAAATTCGTTATTTTGGAAATATAATTAAATTATAGCTTTTGTTTTCCAATTTTCACTAATAGTTGAAATAAAAATGTAGTCTTAATATATTTTTACAACGCTTGAAGTTTTATTCTACACTTAGTAAAGATTTTTATAAATTCAATATCTTTATATATATTTTTTTATCATTAATGACAATTTATAATTACTTTATTATGTGTCTGTTTTGTATCTCTGTAGCACCGTCTCTTCGTAATTAATTTCCGTTTCCTTAATGGAACTCAGATCTTTACCCGCCCTGTACAATTTGCTCTAACATGCAAACACCAATCGCTTCACAACGACTAACAATGTCTTGTCGGATTACATTTAGTATGGTATCGTATGCGGTATTAAATATTATTATATTTGTAACATAATTATTATTATATATCGGGTGTTTATATTTGAATACTCTGTACAAAAACTATTGGCAGTGCGTGTCTGCATTTTAGTGCAAAAAGTTTATTTTTAAAGCATATTGAACTAAGTTGTCTTTAGTTTATTATTTTAATTTTATTTTTTTTTTTTTTATTTCTTAATTTTTTTTTAGTCCAATTTGTCTTTGGTTTACTTCTTTTTTTATTTATCTCTATGGTACTATTGTCATGTATTTTATTACTTATTTTCCTATTTATCTTTTTTTACTATTTATACTATTTATATGATCTATTTTTTTACTTAATTCCTTCATTTCAGACATTTATTTCAATATGCTTTTAACAGTCACGAAATTCATCATTTATAAAGTATTAAATCATTGTCAGTCGGGACATTTCAGAATTTTCAATATTTCATTATATACATATATTATATTAGTATTTGTATATATTTATTATATTACTATTATTGTTAGTATTGAATAATCTGAGGTGTCCATATATCAGTATCATTGAGTAACTAAGTGGGTGTTTTGGTTGTGGGTTTCCGCAGCTCCGACGCCATGAACTCCAGCGTGGAGCCCGACGAAACGTTCTCACCAAAAACTAAAAAGAAATTGTCCAAAAAGCCATCGTTCATTAAAAACGCCGTCCTCGATTTATTCCGCTCGAAATCGAAAAGTCAAAAAGTATCTCGACAGAAATCACTTTGTGAGAGTGACTTGCAACAGAGATACGTACAACAGATGCCAATGCTGAGACGAGAGAAGTCAGACCTCGGTGATCTGACCATACACATGAGAAACACACAAATTAGAAATCAAATGTTGCAACGCAGCAACTCGTCTTCATGCGAAAAGCCAGTTCTGAAACCGATATTAAAACGTCAAAGTTCCTTTTGTGAGGATAGAGACAGCTCTATATATACAGTTAGAGACTACGATACTAGGCCTACAGTGAGGCAGTTACGGAGACAAAACTCCATGTGTGACATGGAAACTGAACCGAAAGTTACCCCTCTGTTACGTAGACAGAATTCTCTCATAGAATATAACCGGAGAGCCATCTACAGTAACGCCAGCTTTAATATGATTACCAAAATAGACCCAATTTACCAAAGACAACAGCAAATAAAACATGAACCGTTTTACCCAACCCAACCTCTACCTCCAGAACCAATATACCAAAGTAAAGAGCATATTGTATATGATCCTATTCCTAAGCCGAGGCGAACTTACGCTTCTTTATATGATACCTCAAGTGAAAATCCTTATGCAACCAGATCAGAAGTTTCAAATCAGAGTTTCGAAAGTCCTTATGGAAATAGAGATACAGTAGCTATGCCGTTGTTAGAGTCCCCTTATGCGACAAGAGCGGAATGTATGAGAGATGAAATATATGCCACTCGTGGTGAATTCACAGAAAATCCATACGCAATAAAACAGGACATAATTAGAAAAAATGAACCCCTGTACAGTGAATCACCTTATGCTAGTAAGGAACAAATGCTTAGACAACGAATGACGCCTGAAAGTCCTTATACGACTAAAGAGGACATGTTACGATCACGTTTTTCCGAATCACCATATAATACAAAGGAAGAAATGTTAAAACAAAGAGTAGATACATCGTTTAATTCAAAAGAGCCAATATACGGCAAAAGAACATATGAACCGCCCCCAAGTACATCTTGGTCTGAAAATACATATGCAACTCGTCCTGAGAGAAAGCTGCACACTCCACTGAATTATCCCGGCAGAGTATCACCTATGAGTAAATGCATGAGTGAACCTCCTTATGCCACTCGAACAGAAATGATGGCCAGAATAAATCAAACTGAATCACCGTATGCCACTCGGTCTGAAGTTAAATCTAGTTGCTCTGACAATAACTATAGCACAAGACGTGATACTTTAGATTACTCGCAACAAATAAGACCAGCTTCAGCCGAATGTACTTATGTTTCTAAACAGGAAATATTGTCCCAAAAAGCTGCTCTACTTGCCAGTAAGGACCCTACGTATGGTAAATTAGAAGAAAAATTGGAAATTATAAAACAGAGAAATCAAGCGAAAAAGGAGAAGATATATCAAACTAGACTTGAGGCAAATGAAAGTGACTCGGTAAAAAGTAGGGAGCCTTTATATGTTTCGAAAAGAGAACTAAAAGATAGTGTTATATATGAATCTCAGCAAGAAACTAAAGATATTCATCCCTCAGTTAGTCGAGAAAGTAGCGCTAGAAGTAGTCCGTATGAGTTAAGTGACGCTAATCACTTGTCTCGGCGAGAACCATTATATCAAACGCCTGCAGAAGCTATAAATGGTGAATGTGAGACATTCCAAGAAATAGATTTTTCGAAATTGCGATTAACAGAATCTAAAACTGATGCAGAAAAATCAAAAAATTTAGAAAACAATATACTTAAGGGGGAACCTGTATACGCACCAAGATTACACGGCAAAGCTGATCATATATCGAACGCACTAAAAGTAACATCGTCACCAGTTCCTTATGAATCTACTACCTCCATGGAAACTCATTATGCATCTGAGTGTAGTATGAATTTTGAAAATAAACCACAAAGCACTCCTTATACTTCACAAGATTTACAAGATCGTTCTTTGAAAACTAATAGAACAGTCACATTTTGTGAAAAAATTGTAGAAAGGAGTGCAGAAAATAGTCAAGATACGTCAGATAACGCGTCTTCAAGTAGAAACGAGACGACAGTCATAAGCAACGACAGTACTATTGTCAAAGCGGATATTTCAGAAGCAAATGAGTCGGAAACCAGTGTAGCTCAAGTAGAGCCGGACGGACCTCACACGACTTGGGGTATATTTGACAGCGAGGGTGGCGTTTTGGAAGATAGAAATTGGGGCGTTTCTCTCATAATTCCTCCGAAAGCTATCGCCCCAGGCATCAAGCAAAAGATCTATTTTACCGTTTCCGATCCGAGACTGAGTCAGCGAGTGGGGGGACCTCCCATCGATATGGATAACGGTAATGCTTTTGTAACGAAGCACGCGATGAATGTAGTTGCACTTACTAATTGGCGATTAACGTTTGCAAATGGAATGAAATTCTAAAACAAGAATGGGTATAAATGGATTGATTGTTTAGAAAGTTTTTATATTTGTTGTATTTTATATTTTGTACCTATTGAGTATACATATTGCATGAATATGGCATGAGAATAATAAATGTAGTTTAGCGCATAGTTAAAACTTCATCCTCCTGAATTAGGATAGTTTTTAACAAAATAACTAACCATAGCACATCTTTTCACTACAACACTTCTAATTCAAAAATCATTACGTTGGTTGCAATATACATAGTTCATATCACATAAAATTACATACATAAATACAACATCATTGAAATCATTTCATTAATTTTCATTACTAACATTAGGTAACATGATTTGGTTATTTTTGCGCAGTTTCTACAACACAATACACTCGTACTTAAAAATAGAAGAGAAGAGACGAAGACAGTTCTACGTACATCCGACCATGTGATCGTATGTTTACCACCAGTTTGATTTGTGCACTGTACATATGCAAAACACTGAATTGTTTTTGCATTGAACTGTTTACAATTTATTTATTTCAATGCCTTTTGCATTTATTTGTCTTCATTTATATTGTTTTCCATGCCGAGGTGGTTGGTTATTTTTGTATGGTGCTTGGTGATATCGTTCGTCATATCCGCTTTGCTTGTCTAACCCTATGCGTTAATGTGTTGCGATTTGTGTTTGTGTTCCGTTTGCCATTCTATATATAGTATATCTTTAATAATAAATGTAATTTTTCTTACAAATCTTCGAATTTTTCTCTATTCTTTTGATTTGAATATACTGATCTATATCTAGGTCTTGGATCTCTTTCATTTTATGATATTTTTGTGTATTTTCACATTTTTTTATTGATTCATTTAATTTTTTCACTTCCACCTAAATAACTATATAAAGTTTTCCTAAATATGTAAAAGATTTGTATAAGTTAAAAAAAAAATATATAATATTTGAACCAGGGCTGTGCCTGCTGCATTACTATTTTCATTATTCACATTTAGTTTTTCCAATATTATCACAATCACTCCCACTAGATTTATTTAATATAATTCTTCAAATACATCCATTAAACGTCACAATAATACAACAATACAATTTGTAACAGGTGAAGCAATGCTATCCCCACTAGTGATGTGCGGGCCGCAGGGGCTGGTGTTCCTGCGGCCGGTGACGCTGCGGCTGCCGCACTGCGCCAACGCGGTGCCGTCGCTCGGCCTCACCATCAAGGCCACGGACACGGAGGCGCACCTCAGCACCGACTGGGACCAGATACACCTGCCCGCCACCACCACGCTCAACACCGTGGCCGTTAAAGTTGACCACTTCTAGAAAAATACTACATTCAATATAGTTTTTTTTTGTTTCAAATAATAATTTTTGATTCTATTGATTGCGTATATTTTTTGTATTTAGAGAGGTGACTTAAAATATACGCTATTAATACGTTTTAAGATTTTCATTCAAATTAAAAAATATGTTGACATTTTGTTAAATTAACCAGTGAATTTGTATTTTTTGAATTTTCTTATGCAGTTATGCATCTATTATTTTGTTTGTATTTAAAATATAAATATGTAACTATAACTCTTCTACAACAAGGGCAGATTGGTATATACATTAATGAACAGCGTCTTCAAAATAATTCACCTTAAATAAATATTTTAAGAATTTTACACCGCCAAAATACAGTCATTCACTTTTTGGCACTCACCCACCTTAACCCATACATAATTAATATAGACTAAGTGGTGCTAGTGACAACTAAACGTATATGTAAGAAATGCATATCGATATGAATCTCCATTAAGGAATGTAACACGAATTATATGTTAATTAATTAAAAATCATATTTAACTAAATGCCTTACCCTAGGTTAGTTATTAACACTATTTCATTGTAGTTGTAGAGGTACTCATCTCGTTGGATGTTAGCCACAGAGTAAAAATCGCATCCGAATTGGCTTCCACAGATAATAAATGGTTATTTAAAAGAGTATTCTTGCAATTTGGTATTTTTTTGGCTGAACGCCATAGTCATATGCCTATTATGTATACGTAGATTAAGAATACGTAAGTGGACACTGTATGTATATTTTATTGTTGCAAGTGATTCGCTTATTTTACCTATGATTTGATTATTAAATTTATATGTAATGAACATTATTTATTGTTTTATTTCTTTATTTCCTTATTGTTATGTATAGTTTTTAGTGGGTTTAGGTTTTGAGGCCTGTCGTGGCGCAGCGGCATAAGCGTGTAACTGTAACCGACAGGTTCTGGGTTCGATCACCGTCCGAGGAAATGAAATATTTAATATTTTCAATTTAAAATATTTAATGTTTCATTTCTTCGCTCTGGTAATAAAGCAAAAGCGCGACGTTAGAGTTCCGCCACTCAACACGCAATGTCTCAAATTCGGCGGAAAGTGGGGAAATGAAGTGGAACGAAGTGTCTTAACACTAGGTTCCTGGGTTCCTTCTGCCTACCCTGCCTCGTGCGGGATACAGCGTAAAGATAAGTAAATAGTTTTTAGTATAAAAAAACATAATTTAACTTTCTTAAGTAGCTTGTATTACTTATTATAATAAAGATAATGATTTTTCAATATATTAAATTCAAATAGTGTGATTAATCATTTTAATATAAGAAAATTGGTAGGACACGATACGTACCTCGGTGCCGCGACCGCTGCCCACGCCTGATGAGGCATACAGCGTGTTCGCGATGTTCATCTCTAATATTTTTAAATGCGATATTTTATAAAATATAATTATATATTTTATGTGCCGTAAAAGATAAAATGAGTCTACATAAAACGTACAACGTATCTAACTCGTTCAATTGAATTCAGAAATAATACTGTGTTGCTTTTAATAGTTTACTAAAAAGCCTTTTAATTTTTATAAAACATAAAAGAAGGTACCGTGGCTTGTGATATGCTCTCACGGACAATGAGGGTATAGGCGTATGTTTTTACGAACTTTTTAGAATTTTCAAAGATTCTCAAAACTTCTGTCATACATGACTCTATATAGCAACAACGGCTTACACAGTATAGACACAGACATTTTCGAATTCGCCGGCTTTCTTTACGTTTTAATTTCCTCACTCCTATAGGTGTTATCGTCATGTAATAATGCCTTCCTCGTAAAATGAGCTATCTAATGCAAAAAAGGCTTCTTACCTATAGAATCAGTAGCTCCTGAGATTTTCGCGTTTAACGAAAGAATCAAACAAACTTTATAAAATTAGTAGATATAGTTTTAGAAAACTTTTGTTAACATTAAGTGTTTGTTTTATTTTAATTAAATCCTAAATAAATCGTAATATCAATTATTAGCATTTGGTTCGACAAAAATTGTTATGAAATATTTTTTTTACTATTGTTAGCTGAAAATAAGTAATAGCATAGTCCAAGCGGGTGAAACCGCGGGCGGGTCGCTAGTAATAAATAATCATAAAACCGGAAATGGAATACCTCTAGTTTAACAATTTCTATATACATAGGTACTTCGAATTTCTCAGAGAAATTTAGATGAAAATCGTTTTTCATCTTTATCAATTGTAACTTTTTTTAAATTTCAAATTCAAATGTGTCAGCTTCTAAGGATTATACGGCTTTTGTTGAAATTATTTGTCTTAAAAAAATATAAATAACCTTTGTATGTGAATCTGGTGAATCCCATTACAAATTAGTTATTTATAAATTTACATTTAGGCTGTTTATAAAGAATTAAAATAATTTAATTACAAAATCGGTAAAAACATATTGAAAAATTTAACAAAAGTAAAAAAGTTATCACCATATTATAAACCAATCCGTGGAAGAATACATTTATTTTTAATATATACGTAAAAAGTTCGCCATTAATATAATTTATATTTATTTTTTTATAAAATAATAAAACATCCTTATGCAAATCATCGCTATTACAACTAATACTTTCGTATTATCTTCAGTTATTGAAAAATCATATTAGAAGTCTCTTGTAGGTATGCTAAATTCAAATATAAAAACTCCAATGAGTTCATGTTTTTACATATGTGCAGTATATAAAAAAAATAATCACATAGTTTAAGCAGGCGTAGCACCTAGTTTCTTATAATTTAAATAAACCTTTGTAGATCTTTATCACATTTTATAGATATTTTCATTTTTAAAATGCTTATTGACTTGAACACCTTTCACTAAAGTAATCCTTTTACATTTCAAATTAATCAGATGTTACAGATCTGCAATTTCAAATATGTCAATGAAATATGCTTATCACATTCAACAACTCAACTTTTGTTAAAGCGTCATTTCATTATTTCTTATTAGCTGGACTGTTGTAGATGACAATCAGATGTTCCAAATCTAAATTTTTTTATATGTCAATGCAAAGTGTCCATCACGATCTATAGCTGTTGTTAATTTAGCAATTTGTTTTTTCTTATAGTTTAGCTAGATTGTTAAGATCATGTATTAGGTGTGGAAGTCTTTAAAATCAATTGTAGTCCTAATAGTTACATAATATATAAAGTTTCGTTTAAATTGTTTCCAGTGAGCGTACAAACAGATAAATAATCTTTCTTATTTTAAAAGTTATAGATTCTATTAGTTATTTTATTTTTTATATTCAATGTACAAGTTCAAATTATTACGGTACAGACAATTTTTGTATTAAATAAAATTATTTTTTCAATTAAGTTATAATATTATTGATAATTATACTAAAATAACCAACAAATTTACCCTAAATACACTCCTAATAATATTATATTTTAAAAACGGGCGAAGCCGCATTGTGGCCTATAGTTCATTATATATATATACGTATACGTTTGAAGCTAAGGTATTAACAACATCAATCTGTAAAATCTTGACGAAATTGCGATAGCTAAAATTAACGTTACAAGCTAAAAGAACAATCAGTTACAAAATACTATTATCTATCAAAGGATAAGATATATAAAAAAAATAAGAATACCCCTAAGTATAAATTATGAAGATATTAAAAAAGAAATAATAAAAATTACCGCAAATTCGAAACTGACATTGACCTCAGCTGACCACACGCGCAACTCTAATGTCTGCATTTAAGAAGCATCTGTAATAAAATGATTACATATTCTCTATACACTATTAAGATAAGAAGATTGCTTTAAGTAACATTTCACAATCATAAGTTTTTGTAAATCTAAGATAAAACTTGCAAGCGCTTTAATAAGAAAAAGTAGATTAATCTTCATGTGACCGGTTTTTAAAAATTGACAGTATATATTATCATTTCTTTCAGTTAGTTTACACAAATGAAGTGTAGTATTGGGTTCTGTGTCTTAGGTGATATTTGTTAAACTTAAAACAAATTAACACTAGGATCTCCATAAAAAATGTTTGTATTTCCATTTTATTATTTATTATATAGTATTTATTTATCCTCTTTAAATAAAATTTGCACTGTTACGCCATTCTTCTTTTCTTAAGTCTGTTTTTATATAATTTTTTAAATCCTAAAGGTTGCCTGTTAGAAATTGCTTGAAGCAATAAGGCCGCCTTTGCATGCCTTTTTTTTGTGTTTCTTGATATTATTTTTTTCCCTTTTTATTGTTTCGTGTGCAATTAAGACAAATAAATAAATAAAATAAAAAATAAAATAAAAAATATATTTGTTCACACATTTTTCACAAAATAAATGTATATATTAAAAAATATATATATCGTATTTAAACATTATTATATCTTATTTTTTTATATTTCTTACCAAAACTTAAAAGCTCACTTAAAAATATATATCTTAAATGGAAAATACATATAGATATACTAGGTTTAACGAAATGTGGAATTCAACATTAACGCCTTTATGATTACCAACTGCTGTTTGGAAACTGTGATCATCGTGAGATAGTAAAGGGTCATTAATTGTTGAGTTTGTAATTATAAAAGTTTTGATTGCTTTTAAAACTAATTTTAGCCCTAGGTTATTTGCGTATTATTCCGTTCCCACACAAATAACTCCACATTGCTGATGGTGATACAAATTTTATGTACCTACCTATTTTTTTAAAAGACCATATGCTTTTAAAATATATCATGTCTCAGTCCCAACAAGTATATTATTAGTATATCATCTTAGAGATTCATGGAGAGTAAAAGCTCTATATTTTTATATGAAATTTAATAATTACGTAATATTGTATTAATTCAGATTAATTTCTATGATCTACCAAAAGCGACACTATGTGTTACTAAAAAATAAAAAACGCAAACGCAATTTATCTCAATAGTCCCAATTGTCTTAAATATCTGATAAGCACTTCAAATCCTAATGTTAATTATGACTTCAACACAAGTTTTTTGTAGTTCACGCTTAATCCGTACACTGCAGGCTTGGAAACCAAGTGCTAAGACACTCAGTTCACATTAACATATGTCCATGTTTCGTTGAACTTAAAGCCAAAGGTTTTGTGTTTGTATCAGCTCGAGAAAAATATTAAATTTTACATTACCTAGAGAGGGAATTAAACCAACAACCTCACAGCATCCCGCTTACAGTGGCACGCTTGTGCTACTGCGCCATGACTGACTTCACGAAAGATAAACAAAAAAAATGATTACATCCATTTGGAAACTACTTAACATTTAAGCTATGTTTATTCTATTTTGGTACCTAATAATTAATTTGTTGAAGATTAAAGATTGCGTTCAATGGTAAATTAATTATTTTGTGTAAGAATCATAATGAGTATGAATTTAAAGTATTTAATTATATATGTATGGTATTATTACATTTTAGATAATAAATTGGCAGTTAATATAGAATAATCGTCAGTAACCGTGTAAGTAACATTTAGTGTACTTTAGATTAAATAAATAAGTGATAAGTCACAGCCAATGAAAATACAATTTTATTTTACACTCGTACCACTAATCATGGGTACCATAATAAAATTTGTGAAGTTAATGTTGAAATTTTTCTAAATTCTGAACTCAATAACGACTCAAAGATGATAGAAACCAGTAATTAAAAGTAGTTATAGTTATATATAGTTAATAGATTTATGTATATGGTCGAAAATGTAGAGATGAGGCTTAACATAACGAAAAGTAAGCACTTAAATCACAATGAATTGCACACAATTACGTTTTATTCATTTTACAAATATAACACACACTGTGAACAAATCGACATGGGATTTAGAAGATGAATTATATTCACAATTTACTTTTTATTATTATTGCGTACGCGCAGGTCGAATGCACGTATGTATTGTGAGTAAGTAGGGCGTATGGTATTATTACAGATTTCTATCGTAATGTCACTCATTAAGACGATTTGCAAAACGATGCGATTTGCTAAATTAATCGTACAATCATCTGTTGTTATTTTACTTTGAATTCCGGCCGTAGGTAGGACATGTAGAGGGAAACCTAGTGTTAAAACACTCTGTTTCGTTCCCCATTTTCCACCAAATTTGAGGCGTTGCATGACCACTTATGGCAGTAGTCAAACATTAAATATTTAAATTGAAAATATTACATATTTCATTTCCTCGACTGGGGATCGAACCCAGAACCTGTCGGTTTCAGTCACACGCTTGTGCCGCTGCACCACGACAGGCCGGTAATAAAAAAATAGAAATATAGGCATGAATAATACTTGTTATTACGATGACGAAATATTAATATCCCATTATCTTCACTGGTATGCTAAGAGGCTACAATAGGCTCCACCTGGTTAAAGCTGTCCTTATAACAACAAAAACAGATTTAACGTGTAGGTACATTACGAGCTACGCAATAAGACAAATTATTCATCACATAAGTGTGCTGCCTTCGCACAAATGATACTTTAATACGAGATTTCCTACCTATCCCCGCGTGTCATAGGTGAACTTTACTTCGTGACTGTAATTTTGAAACCTTACGGTCTTAAATTGGCGAATTTTTAAATTCCTAGTGACCACGCTTAGGCATTCCGGTCTCGTCCTCCGCAGATGTTATCGCGGAATTTACGTTTTGTAGTAAATTTATCGTCGGTCACTCAGGTCTTTAGGGCAATTGTATAATTGTAATATGCTTATCGTTAATAAGTCTATAGTCTTATATAATATTGCAATATTAAGTTTATGAGATGATTCAAATATATGTTATCTGTTAAATAATTTTATTTGTACAATTGTTAGACTTTACATTATTGTGACAAAAATTTATTAGACTGACTTTTGATAGCAATAACTATGCAATAAATAAGCAATAATTTTGTTATTTTTCTTACAATTATGTTCTTTATGGTCCGCCTGGATTCGTCACATTGCGTTTTAAACAGCGAAGCAGCGTTTGTTTGAATTGTGCAGGGAAATTCCACGATCAAAAAGGTGTTGAATGAGGACCTAGGGCTACGAGCCTATCGCAGAAAAACAGGATATCGTTTAGACGCGCGTCTAATGGATAAGATACTAAAGAGATACCACGTTTTGTTTAAGCGGTACGCGGGAAAAAAACATCGTCAAATTCACTTTTCAGACGAAAAAATTTTTACCGTGAAGGAGAGCTACAATTAACAAAATGATAAGTTGTACGCCCACAGCATTGAAGAGGCCAGCAACCGAATTCCACGTGTCCAGCGAGGTCATTTTCCATCCTCACTCATGGTTTGGTTAGAAATCTCATATTGGGGCTTAACTGAGGTACATTTTTGTGAGAAAGGCGTAAAAACAAATGCGATTCTGTATCAAAATACAGTCCTCGCGAACCTTGTGGGACCAGTTTCTCATACAATATTCAATAACAGCCCCTGGGTATTCCAGCAAGATTCAGTACCAGTTCATAGAGCGAAAAGCACGCAAGGCTGGCTAGCGGCGCGCAAAATTGACTTCATCCGGCTCGAAGACTGGCCCTCCTCCAGTCCAGACTTAATTCCGCTGTATTACAAAATATGGAAACAGAGAAATAGGCCTGCTCAACACGCCATCCTAATGGGGAGTCAATCAAGGCATCCTTGATCAAAGCAGCTGCCGATATTGACATAGACCTCGTGCGTGCTGTTATAGACGACTGGCCGCACAGGTTGAAGACAAGTGACAAAACGCGCGGAGCTCATTTTGAATAATAGTATTAAAATAATAATCCATGTTTCTTTTGATATATAAATAATTATTCTAAAAAGAAACATGTCTTATTTATTTGGCGATAAAAATGTGACAAAATTTACGACCCGAATAGGTATTATTCTATGTATCCTTTATTGGGTATGTGACCAGTTAAGCTCACTCCACATACAAATCTTCAGGTCTCACATCCACATTATTAATCTTTCTTATATTTCTCTTCTCTTTTCTCTTACTTTTATGCAATTTCCATGTATCGCTGCTGTATAACGGCGTTGGTACCAACATTACTTTGTGAACAGCCAAACGTGCAGCTGTGCTGACATTTCAGCGCCTCATCAGTTCAGCTAAGGCACTTGTAGTTCTGTTACTGGCAGCGGCCTTTTTACATCCATTTAGTATTTATCATCTCTACTAAATATATTTCCCAGATACACATGTTATCGTTTACGTTGATCCTAAATTCGTCCTTTATTAATTTGTCCTTTTTTTCGTTCTTTATCTTTTAAGCTTAGACCATTATTTGCACATCCTTCTTTCAGAGTGATTATTTTAATGATAACATTTCCTGATTAATAACTCTTATTCATGTTTATTTTAATAGATATCATCCAAAATAAAATCTTGGATAGTACAGAGACACAATATACATTAAGGTATAAAATATTCATAAAAAATGTCTCCATGACAGTCAACTATTTTCCCAGTAAACAGTGTCAACTTATTATTTAACAATTATACGCATTAGCTCACACAGAACAGAGGTACTTTAGAAATGTTTTGAATTTTGTACTCTTAAATCTTACTTACTTTATTAAAATGTTGGTGTAAAATTTATGGTTTAAATTTATTTATTTTTATTGCGTCACTTAAGGTTATGTACTTGTTTGGAAGAAAAAAAGGGAAGCTTTTGGAAATTAATATTAAAAAAAAGAAGCAGATGAATATTTTTGTTAGTTTTGAAATTAATATAATGGATATATCGTGTGTTGGAGTGCCTTATATTTGAGAGTTTGCCATATGAACTTTAAAGTTTTACACTTTATTTTCAATAATATATATACATTGCTAAAATTGTAACTAATCACTGTCACTGATATAGTAAAAATCTATCGAGGGGTTAGCATCAACATAATAGACTTTTAGAGAATTTTATCTGTTTGTCTGTTTATTTGTGTGTTTATAAGCGGTAATTTCAGAAATGGCTTACCATATTTAAATGAAGCATTCACTAATGTATTTTCGCTACCCACTGTCAATGTTTAGTGCAAAACAAAATAATAATAATACTATGATTATATATCGTAATATTAAAAAAAATCAGTAAAAAAATAAATTGAAAAGTTTTTTTTACAAAATAACTGTTTTATTTAATAATGAGTTTTCTATAGTGAAAGTTTAATTTTTAATGCATATTTTTTAGCATCTCGGTTTTTTCTACTCATAGTAGGATAGGCGAAATGGTGAAACCCCTCTAATAATAATCGTCACTTTTCTAATTAAACTGACTTGCTCTACGTCGGCCAGATTTACTTAAAGACAATAATAGATATTGTGTTGTAATGTGTTTAAATTGATAGTAAAAATATACATAGCAGGGAAGGCACATGTCTTGGAATAGGAAAAGTTGCGAATTTAGGAATTAAGATACCAGAGAGAATAAAAAACAATATTAATTATTTTATTTCCTCGAATGAAAATTTAACTCTGACGTTATCACGCTTACTGTGACACGCTTGTGCCCCTGTTACTAATGACTTCATACTAATTCAAATCAATAAATAAATAATTGTTTAGTAGGCGCGGGTAAGGCGAACGGGTGGCAAGTAATAAATTTAATCTCAAAATCTTCATCTATACAACACTAAAAAAAGAAATTAAAATAATATAGTATATTTATAAATTGTGCCAATATTATTTTAGTCTTAGGACCGAATGAATGCTGTATGGATGTTATATGAATTCATTGTCAGCTATGTGAGCGGAAATTTCACAAAAAAGTTGATACCGCCAGAAATCGATCTATTGTTCAATTGTAATATAAGTACTTTATATACACTGACGAAATACTTCGACACATAAGCATGTTGATCAGATATCTAAGATAAAATAATGATCAAATATTAAATTGCTACCGTATTAAATTTGTAAACAATATTCTTTTCAATTACAATTGATTTAAGAAAAATATCCGTTGTAATATGATATGCTTGTTGTATTATATTTTTGTTCATATATTTATAAATGATTCATCTCCACGCTGTATCTCGCACATGGTTAGGTAGACAGAGGGAACTTGGGAACCTAGTGTTAACACTCTGTTCCACTTCTGATCCCCTCTTTCCGCCGAATTTGAGGCATGGCGTGTTGAGTGGAGGAACTCAACGCCGCGTTTTTGCCTTGTACCAGAGCGAAGAAATGAAAACATTCAATATTTAAATTGATAATATTAAATATTTTATTTCGCCGAGTGGGGATCGAACCCACAACCTGTCGGTTACAGTCACACGCTTGTATTGCTGCGCCACGATAGAATCCTAATGGAATCCTAATGGATGAAAATATTTCAAGCCTTTTAATAATAAAGACATAAAAAAGAATGGAGTTATAATTAACTCCATTCTTTTTTATGTCTTCATTATCAAAAGGCTTGAAATATTTTATAAATGAAGTTCGTTGAAGTCTTTTATAGGCGAAATATTAATACTTTAACATAAATTGTAGAACTTTTTTTAACACACAGAAGTGTGAAAGAAAAGTATTTAATTGCAAACTCACATAGTACAAGTGAAAAAAAGAATACAAAAGTCCTATGCGTCACGATAGAATCCATTATAACTCCATTATTTTTTATGTCTTCATTATTAAAGGGATTGAAATGTTTTTATAAATGAAGCTCGTTGAAGTCTTTTATAGGCAAAATATTAATACTTTAACATAAATTGTAGAACTTTTTTTAACACACAGAAGTGTGAAAGGAAAGTATGGAATTGCAAACTCACATAGTACAAGTGAAAAAAAGAATACAAAAATTCTGATAAAAGTGTGATAATTAGGTCACCTAGAGCGATATATTTCAACTGTGCTACGAAATATAAATACATTTAATATTATTAATTTAAAGACATATTTTTTATCGATATAAATAAAATTTACGCCAAAATTAATTTCCTCAAAAACATGCGGCGTGATCTAAAGCATAGACTTTGTTCGTGAGTCACTAGTTACATCATAGGTCAAAATTAAATCACTCACGAACTATTTGTCATTCTAATTTATGGTTCATTTTGCGCCCTTATAAATTACTTTCGCAATTAACATACCGTCTCACTTAGTATCTTATAGTAGACAATTAAAACATTAGTCGTTGAAAATGCCATATCGTGAGTGATCAAACCCAGCATATTTATCATAGAGCAAATTTATTATATACAAGGTGGTTTTCCATTATGATATGAGATGAGATATATATATATATATATATATATATATATATATATATATATATATATATATATATATATATATATATATATATATATATATATATATATATATATATATATTATATATATATATATATATATATATATATATATATATATATATATATATATATATATATATATATATATATATAGATAGTTAAGATACTAATTTACTCATGTCAAAATCTTGCGGCGTTGAGTTCCGCATTGCTTTAAATTCTGCAGAAAGTGAGTGTCGTAACACTAACCTACCTTGCCATGTTATCCCGCACCGCCTGAGTGGGTGAGTGAGTAAAATCTGTAAAGTATATAATAATCTAAACAAATGCTAAGAATACTCAATCAAAATATATTTGCTGTCCTCTCCATTTAATTATAGCAAAATGCATGAAGAGTTGCGTGGTCCGTAATCTCATGTGCTAAACTCGAACACCTTTTAACAGTTTTACACGACTTCGTGACCTCTGGCTGTCGCGTGACGTAAACCCACATGCGGCATCGTTAAGCTTTGTGTACACGAATAAATAACGCTTAGGGCTGTGAATACTTAAGATTAAAAAAAATATACTTAAAAACATATTTTTTTGTAAAATGTTCATGTTTAATTCTCATAATGATGTTATTTACTTATATACTCAGTAAATATACAGAAATATTAATTACTTTTTGCACTAATTTCCTATTTTATTAGTTGATTGTTTTATACTTTGTTTAAGGTTTTTTTAGCTTTATATGGTATCATCCATCACATACCAGGGTTAGGCATAGAGAATGATAGCGTGTTAATAGTTTGAATTAAGAATTCTTTATTTTCCATCGAACTATTGAGACATTACGTGTTGAGTATAAAAACTCAACGCCGCGCTTTGCCTTTAACCAGAGCGCGGAAATAAAAATATATTAGTTTTGTTCTTATTTTTTTTTAATTTAACATTAAAATATTTTAAATGAAACGTTACAATGTGCCACCCACCTAACCAGGTAGGTGCATTGTTTAATTGGTGCGCTTCACAGAAGATGCAATCACGTAGGTGTTGTTTATGCGCTTTGTCTAACAAATGTTTACAATTCCACTGACCTGCATATATTTTAGTTTCTACATATTTTCAAGAAGGTCCTTTATCTGTCATTGAAATAACGCTTGTTATTTCTTATGTTACAGTATTGTAAATGTTTCTGTGAGATTATTTAAATTCGATCGTTTTTAGGTTTAACACTATCGATTTGCAGAAAGGATCATCGGTTTTAGTCTTACAAGAAAAGATTTATATTTATAAATCCTTTTTCAAGTCATACTAAATTTAAAATTACTGTCAGAGAGCCGGCCATCGTGAAGCGTCGTACAAAAGTGCGACTGTAGACGCGACGGTTTTCGGATCGATACCCTTGTGGGGAGAATTCGGCTTGGATAATGGACAAAATACAAAGAAACACGTTACTTGCTACAAGAATAACCTCTGCTATGCGGCCTGCCTGGGTTCACTCTTTTGAATAACACTATTATATTTACTTTCTTGTTCTTATAAAATTATCACTTCTATGATAATATGTATGTATTGAAAACTAACATTTTGTTGAACTCAATGTTTGAAATTTTTTACATTTCTTGTTTTTAATCGATTTAAATAAAAAAAAACACTAAATATTCAGGAAATGTTGCCAAATTATAATAACAAGAACGGCATTTAAGTAAGCGTGAACAAACACCCAGACAAACAGACAAAAAAAATCAAAACACCATTTTAGGTCTGTATAGGTCCATTTATACATTTTTTTTAATTCATCTTCTATATACAGAAGTATAGATTAAGAATACCTGTATGCATTTATTTTATTTACACTTTACAATTTATTATAGGAAACGTACTGACATAAATATATATTCTATTTTTTTGTTTTTTTTTGGAGGGAACCCGGGAACCTAGTGTTAAGACACTCCGTTCCACTTCCGTTCCCGAGTGGCGGAACTCAACGCCGCGCTTTTCCTTATTACCAGAGCGAAGAAATGAAACATTAAATATTTAAATTGAAAATATTAAATAATTCATTTCCTCGACTGGGGATCGAACCTGTCGGTTACAGTCACACGTTTGTGCCGCTGCGCCACGGCAGGCTTCTAATTTAAATATATTTTTATTTGTCTTTAACTAAATAATCCTTTTCAAGTTAACTGACTTTAATACTATATTATTCCTTATTATTTTAACAGATGGCATGATTAACATAATTAATAGTATTGGAATAAAACAATTTAGAAACGAAACGAACAATCGTGCACCCTACTTACACTTACATCTACTTTCAGATGTAACCAGAAATGAGAATATCCGTCATAAATTGTTAAATATAGCCATATATTTTTCAATAACTCCACCGCTTATGAGCAATTATTTATATAGATATTTAAATTATCATTGGATTTCTAAACTTAGTGTTTTTTTTTAAATATATTCTTTAACAATATTTCGTAAGTATATAGATATATAGCAACTATCTTCTATTTACTAATATTTTGCTTTTATTAACAATTACTGAGATTTAAGGGCATAACTCTCGATAAAATAGTTATAGATAGATCTGTACGTTAACTGGCTACATTAAATTGGTTACATAATATTTTATTAATAAAAAAAACCTTTCAATGAAAAAAAAAAACGAAAGTATTTTAGCAATTAAGGGCAAAGTTGAGTCGGTATTGCGAAGTGCAGTCTCGATTTCAGCGTTAGTAAATAAGTTATTTGAGCCTCGTTACCAGCGCTACGTGATGCGCACATCGAGACAGATTTATAGTTTCATTATACGTAGGAATAGGGTGGCTAAATTACAACTATCATTTTCAGTCGTTTTAAAAAATTATATTTTAATTAAAAGTAAGGAAATATTCAACAGAAAAAGTTACACAAACATTTATGTATATTGAATTTCGTATTCATTAAAGGTTCTTATTATGTTAAGCTTCAATATACTGTATGTTACAAATAGATACTAAGAATTTCTGTGAATAATAATAGATATGATGGATGATGACGACAATCTTTAGAAATGCATATTCAATATATTATATTATGATACTCTTTTCCATTTTCTCTATCGACATATCTATACATATGTAAGATATCATTATACCTATAGAAAAAAAATCATCTTATCATAGTTTTCATTTTTCTTAATTTATAAAATTAGCGCCATTTAGGAATGGCATTGTTTCATAAAATCAATATAATGTTTTGATAATATTCTTCTCTTATAAATTAGTTAGCAAATAATTAAAAATATTACAATGCTAATACAATGCCTTTATACCTTCAAGCTACAAAAAAATCTTAAGTATTTACTTTATGGTGACCATAGATGAAACTGTAGTAAATAAATAAAATACACGTTCACCTAGAACATCAGTCATGTTAGTCCTTATAAACAATTGCTTTAAAATTTTGAAATTCACGACTGAGAACGAATGAGTTTCGTAAATTTAACCGATTTGTACTGCTTCGCTCTTTTAATTTGTTTTAATACTCGACAAAAAAGAAAATATGTGTTATTAAATGCAAAAATATCAGCATAATAATTTATGTGTATAATATATAATATAATAAAAACATAATATACATATATTATCAACTTTACCTAATTCAATTGAAACAGACATCACTAGATGTTGTTTTGTAAATCTTCATTATTTTTGCTTTGAATATTTTAATTTCTTCATTTATTTCACCTAACTGATGTGGTAGGGACCACATCAGTTAGGTGAAAATAAGATTTACTTATGTATATTAAGTAGGTACTATTTTTTGCTGAGACTATCCAGCATAGTTTTGAATTTGAAAATAAAGAAATACGAAAACAACAATATCTATCTATTTTATCTTGACACAATGCTTGTAGCTCTGAAACTCGTTATCCAATTTAAAAAAAAACATAGCTTGATGACCAGAAATCGGTATATTTATTCAAGAGTATGTCAATATTTTAACAGTCCTCTTTTTACGTCAGGGCTTAAGTTCTTACTCTTTTTTTTATTTTAATTTAGATTTAAAGAAAAAGGAAATATAAAAGGTATTATTATTGTTACTCAATAGTACTATTAGGAGGATAATTATTTTCGTGTTTATCTTTTTAATAATGTAATATATATTATCAGCTACATAAGTTGCAGAGTAATCTAACAAAAGCATGCTGAGTAATAGTTTATTGTGTTTGATGTTTTAAGTAGCAATATCTTGATTCGATATTATTTAAACTGAAGAAAATCGGACGACAAGGGCGAACCTTGTCGCACGATTTTCTAAAAAAATTGTATACTTAACCGTATCCTATGCCAAAATATTTAAAGAGTAAACCTCATATATGCTTAGAAGGATCACCAGCAAAACAAGAAAACTAACTTACACGGGAATTTTTATATTCAGTCTGACTCATCCTATTTACATGAAATTAATTATTAGCACTGAATTGTTACGTAACTTGATATTGAGAGCTTCCTTCATCACTCATCTTATACATACGTTCACAGTGACAACTTACATTTGCGAAAATTATAGAACTTGAACAATTAAGCTTTTAGATGCAGTAAAATTCATTTAGCTATTATCGTTTCATAATAAATCAAGTACTAGACTACGATGAGCTCACTACACGACCTAGCCCTAATCAATAAACCTAAGTAATAGTAGTTTGAGTTTGACTTTGAATAAATAATTTATTTTTTGTTACATTACAATTTATTTTACAATTTGTATGGTGTTTTTAATAATGTTGTCACAATATTTAATAACTCTAACGAGTTTTATTGATTATTTCATCAGATGAAATAGATATGTTCATCTAAGATAAAGATTATTTATATAATAAATAAGTCCATACAAATAATTGATATATGATATAATAACATACATAATTATTACGAGTTCAAATATAAATTGCGAATTATTTAGTTTTAAGTGTGAGGCTAAAAAAAATATATACTTCTACTGAATTCAGTAATAATTGAGGTCTTTCTTGCACTCGCATACATTTTTTTTTAATTGTAAAAGGTATTTTTAATAGTAATTTCTACCTGCATCTATACGGGACAATTAATCATTATAAATAATTGATGTATATGTACTTTTTAAATATCTATGAATTCAAATACAAATATAATACTATGTTTTTATTTATTAATATTAAAAAAGAATGTGCGCTGGATGCAAATTGAATGTATCGTGATTTAAATATATTTTGAAATCAACTATCTACATGGTTTGCAGTTCGTGTG
Organism: Eueides isabella; assembly: GCA_019049475.1. NCBI lineage: Eukaryota > Metazoa > Arthropoda > Insecta > Lepidoptera > Nymphalidae > Eueides > Eueides isabella. The sequence goes on from CM032402.1 coordinate 8,604,100, forward strand.
CACACGAACATCATTATACTAAAATAAATAAAATTAAATTAGCTCAATTGTCTGTGACGAAACAATTTTAAGCAATGAATTTAATTTTGATGTCAGCGATAGATAAATTAGCTGACTATGTAAATTTTTGTTTCTTGTTTCTAATTTCTAATGATAGTAAAATATAGTATCAAATAATTAATTTAAAGACTTTTGTTTGATTTTGAAGTTTTTAATTATACTTTTACATGTCTAGTTATTACATAATTGAAATTACTAATTTATTTATTTTTTACAAAATTACACACGATTGACACAAAAACAACGTTTATAAATTATATAATTTTACGAGACAATTTTTAGATACTATAAATTATGTTACGAAAATTTGCAATATATCTGAAAATGTTTCTAGATAATTATATTTTAAATCATCATCTTTTATAACGATGTACCTAACTATTACAATTTGTACAATATTATCAAATTGATCTCATCTGATAATTAAGAGAGAGACTTCAATCAACTTTTCTTCAGCCGATTGTCTGTGAAAAGATAAATGTTGCACTAATCGCTATCGTCTCGTAAAATCTGCGATGAATTTAGATTTATGTATTGTGTAGACATGAAGCAAAATCATTTTTACTAATTAAGATAATATTTTTTTATTATATCCGTATGTTATGAAGGAACACAATTATTTTTGTATCTCAGTCTTGTATTCTTAATATATAATGTCCTAAAATTAGAGGAAAAGGGTAGAGCTCAGTGTATTAACTCTACATTTTATTTGCTGACGCTACTATACTCAGAAGAAGAATAAACGAAGAAACTAAAATTGAATATTGCTATATTGATAATAGTAATTATTTCTTTTAAACGAACATCCTAAACAAAATTGTTTTATATCCCTCTATTTTTATTAAATAATATTTTTAAGCATGATGAATTATATCGGTGTATATTGTTATTAAAGGCTTCAATACATTTTAATTATAAATCTGTAATATTAATAGTATTTTTAAAGAGAACAAAATATTATTATCGCTTAGTGTTAAATATACAATTAAGTGGGGACCGGAAGTGGAACGGAGTGTCTTAACACTAGGTTCTCAAGTTTCCTCTGCCTTCACGCTGTATGCCGCACCTTGCAGGGTGCAATGTGCGGATTACAGCGTGAAGCTGAGTTTCGTGTTCAAACTACACACATTAATACAGTGCATTATATATAGATCTATTTACTTGTCAATAAATCCCTCATGATGTTTATTTATGTTATAATTATACGTCCGTCTGTCTCTCCATCGTCTATACAAACTGAATGCATACTCCCGAAATCTTAAACTTGTATAGTCTATTGGCCGCGTAATCAAAACCCGTAGGATATTTCCCGTAGACCTGCAATTATGACATTTCTCAAGAACTTTGATCTTGCAGTAAAAATAAAGAAGTGGAAATATAGATTTATACTATAGATAAAAACTTATAGGTTTAGTTTAATTGACGCAAAATTAGTGCATATATCTAAAACTTAAGCTTAGTAGCTCTGGCTTTACAATTATATTTTCCGTTGACCCAAAATCAGTATGAAACCCTCGACATGCGAGTCCAACTAGCACCTCATTGTCTTTGTAGGAAATATTGTATATAATAAAATTAAAATTTTCCTAATGGCGTCTGAATATTTTTTAGACAAGTCTAAAGTTTGAAAGTAATTCATTTATTTAGGACTAAAAGTTGAAAGCGATCGTTATTTTAAATCGTGATTTAGATTATACAACCAATGTTGCACGGATCATTTTTTTATGAAATCGTGAAAGTTATTAATTAAGATAGCTCATCTTTAATTATTATTAATCGACATTTTTTTTTATCTGTATTTTTTTTTTAAAACGCATTATTCAAATGTGAAAAATATTTGTCCAACTAAAACATTCTAAAATTATAGGATATTCTAGATCTCAAGCTTTTAAGTTAAAATTGTTGGTCATGTTCAATATAGTCTATAATGAATTCAAAGGAAAACCTCTATCCATCTTAATCACTGTATAGTGTATACCACATACCTACACACATTCACATATTCGTGAATACTTTAAGACATGACCCAGATATTTTACAAAGTCGCTTACATTTGAGTGCCATCCATCCCTTAGGTGGTGGTTAGAAAACTAGATATAAGCTCGAGTAATAGTACCTTACTTCAAGTTGCGCACGCGCACGCGCTCCGTACGTACCGGTGAGTTACAAGTGTTTCGAAATTCAAATTTAACTAACTGTCACTTGTTTTGACAGTGACATAAGGAGTGCTTTTAAAATATATCTAAATTAATATAAAATTAGTGTTGCGTGAATATAGTGACTATTCTTTATCTCTTCGTTTACTTCTGTTAAAATCTGCGACGGATTTTGATTTTTTATTGATAGTTAGAAAATCTGAAAATTACTTAATTATCTATGATTCAGAAAAGGGATAACTCTAAAATAATAAATATTTATTTTGTATGGCAAATGTAACTAAAGTGCTATACAAACTAAACATTTCTAATTGCACAAACCAAATAAGGACATTAAATTCGAATTCAAACATTTTTATTAAAAATGAAAAGTTTCATTTTTAGATTGAATTTACTATCACAAATTTTGCATAAATAATAAATGTTGAATAAGGAAAATTAAATAAGATGAACAAAAAAATTCATTTCATTAAATATTTTTACAGACTTTTTCTACGAATAAAACGTGTTTTACATAACTTCATTCGGTCTTTTCTTTAAATATTACTTAATATTAAATTCAGTTAATTAATAATAATATCATAACGATTGATGCCAACTTCGCGCTGTATACCGAGCATAGCAGGGTAGGCAGAGGGAACTTAGGAACCTAGTGTTAAATACTCCACTCCGTTCTTCACTTTTTTGAGGCATTGTGTGTCAAATTTTAAAATATTCAATACTTCACTATTCGAGAACGGACGAAAAATAGCTTAAAATAATTAAAACATATTTAAACTATAAAAGTAAAAAGAAAACAAACGTTTTATGTTAAATAATACACATATTATTTTTCTTCGATAAAAATTAGTGGTTCCAGCGAATCGGTAAAAACATGTCTATTGTGCTTTGTATTTTCGCTATAATTAGTATCATTGAACATATTGTTGTCTTCCTTTGTTTGTTTTGTTATTTCTTCATAGTGTGTAGCCTCTATGTTTAATTGATAACAAGATTCCAAATCATTATTTAAAAAAAGAATACGTAAAATAGAGTAATACATTTTTTTTTATTAATTTTTATGGGTAAAAAAAAATTTTAACTTTAAATTTTTATGTGCAAAATAAATATTTTTATGAGAATTAATTTTCAAATTTTTGATACGTAAACGGTTTGTTTATAAATTAATTTTTGTACTTAATTGAACTATATGACATCAATTTTATATCAATATTTAAATGATAAGACTCTAAGAAGATATATTTAATATTTTCATTTCTTTGCTTTGAATCAAGACAAAAGCGTCGTTTTAATCCGCAAATGAACACGCAATGCCCCAAGTTCGGCGCAAAATATAGAACAAAACGCAGTGTCTTAACAATAGGTTCTAAAGTTCTCTCAGAAAAAAATAATAAAAAGCATTCAATAAATAGAAATTAAAAATAGGTGCAATAGTTATAAATAGTAAATATTGATAAAGCTCAACGAACACATGAATACAGTAGAAGCAACCATTAAATATCTTGTATGTTCTTTACTTACAATATTACATTCGAATTTTATTTTTATCATTTGATTTTAATTAAAAAAAACACTTATACATTTTATTTACTATTATAATCGATAAATTTATTGTTAAATACTTATATTTATTGAAGAAAAAGCTTATGTAACATTTTTGTTTAATTTCAGATTTAGTTTAAGTTAACTAAAACGCACCAACACCATGCTACGTTTGTCAACGTTTTGCTGTAAGTAATTAATTTCTACTTTTTAGCTTATTTCTAGTTTACTTTAGTTCTTCGTTTGTTGCGTTCGAGAATATTAGTTAAGTACAATTCAATTCGACAATGCCACGTTGTATGGAAAATATATGAAGGTAGAAAAGAGGTAACTTCATACAATTAGGTATATTATTATTATATGTATATCTCTGTATATAGAGAATTGACTTATGATAAGAATTCATAAAAACAGCATTTCCACATATAATAAAACTAAATGTCCAGTTGTATAAGTTTCTATTATAATGTTAGTAAGTTGGTATATTGTTTTTTTATGAATACAAAATTTATCTGAAAATATAAGATATAATTCTAAAAGGAATTATTACATTTTATAGCTGATTTCTAAAATAGGTTCTCCAAATGCAAAATATGGCTTAGGGTTGTGGCACCCCTCACGAATGTTCATTGGGTTATGATAAGTTGGCGAAATGATGAAATAGAGTGACGTATTTAAACAGAGACATCGCTTACGACTCAAGATGCAGGAAATGCGTAAACATATAATATGGCAATTTCCATAAACTATATCATAAAAACATATCATAGATCCATCTTCTTACGCTTACGCATTGTATCGTTTAACTGTACCCAACCATGAACCAATTTCATTAAATTAATTTTGATTAAATTTACATAAATTAGGCAAAAGTTTGTATGGTAAACTTTTGTATGCAGTTATCGTGTCATCTTAACTGCTCCTTGTAGTAACTCTCACAGTTTATCGTAGCATAAAAAGTGAAATAGCGCTCATTAAAATTTAACAAAGGAAAAGTTAGAAGTTCGATATTAGCATGTAACAGAGATTAGGCAATTAGTAAAATTAGATAATAGGTAATTTATAAGATTATCGTTTCAAAATTATATTTTTATTTTGTTTTGCACGCCAATTCGGTATAGTAGAAAGAAATATAAAATATTTTAAATGTTATAGGTACCTACTTAAAATTCCTTAACCATAAATTTAAGTATCAGAAATAAATTATTGAGGCCTGTCGTGGCGCAGCGGCACAAGAGTGTGACTGTAACCGACAGGTTCTGGGTACGATCCCCAGTCGAGGAAATGAAATATTTAATATTTTCAATTTAAATATTTAATGTTTCATTTCTTCGCTCTGGTAATAAGGCAAAGCGCGGCGTTGAGTTCCGCCACTCAACACGCAATGCCTCAAATTCGGCGGAAAGTGGGGAACGGAAGTGGAACGGAGTGTCATAACACTAGGTTTCAATTCCGTTCCCTCTGCCTACCCTGCCTAGTGCGGGATACAGCGTGAAGCTGAGAGAGAGAGAGAAATAAATTATGAAAGATAACATTAAAAAGATAACAATATCATTACGTTCGTTTCCATACTCATTTGATATCGAACTTCGAAATGATGGCCAAGCGAGTAGCAATATTTTAAAATACTTATTACAGATTAATACTTGTAATACACAATAATGCACAAAATTCTAAGCTGAACTATGTTTATTGTGTACAACATTGGCGCAAAATACTTAAAGCTTATTCAAATAAACGTCGCCTACTTAGGTAGTTGCTGCATTCACTCTTTTTCATAGTTAACGAACTCAAATAATACGCGTACTTAACTAAGGAGAGGCTTAAAAGCCTCATTGCGAATATATGAAGTAGTTGATAACTTATTGAAAATTGTATTAAAATATTAAAATGCTTAGGAACAGTGGTATTGAGCATATCTCTACATTTAGATTTTTATATATCAATTGTAATAAATAATTCTTCCTCATAATAATAATACTTTTAGAAACCTTTATAAATAACTTATTTCAATCTAAAAATTATTCATGCAAGGTAATTTAAGTAAATTGATTACTTTTGTTTATTGCTATACAATAACGATTAAAACCGGACTTTGAAACTTCAAAAGTGATACTTAGTCGCGATGTAAATCATTAACCTCAACACATAACTACTTTCATCATTCTTGACAAATATCTATTTATGTATATGAACGCTGGATTGACTAGTACATTTTTTTTTCATATCTTTAAATATACCATATTTCAGAAAAGAATTAGTATTTTCTTTTAAAAATTCGACCTAATTTAATTTAAATTATGTGTAGCGTTCAGAAAATCTCTACAGATAAGCAGCTATTTCTTTACAATTTAAGTAATAAATCATACAACAGTAACTTTAGGGTCAAAGCGTAATTTTCGATAACCTTCAAACCAAAATTCAATCTTGATTAGTCGGAATTACATGTTCAATACATACTTGAATATATTCAATCAAATCGCAGGTGATTAAGACTATCAAAATGTGCAATATTACTAGCCAATATTAGAATATGACCATTAACAATTAAATATGACGAAGAAACATTACACATATATTAAGCGTCGACTTTTCTTTGCTAAAAAATACTTAAATATTTATATTTTAGCAAATTATTTATTTATTATCTCAAAAACCGTAAAATTTTTGAGCATACTGTATGGAATAAAAATAGTTGGTATTCTTCTATCACCTATGATATGTCAAATAATCACCTGTACAGCTTGTCTTTTGTATCTCTTTACTTTCATTGGTACATAATTATTTTCTTACCAGTTAAGTTAGTTGTAACAGCCGAATAATTTCCTGCGTCACTCGCCATGTACCAGTCAATCTATTTTCTCCATTTCCTAGTGTATTGTTTTGCATCGTGAGCTCGCGGCACGAGGATCCACGTCAGAAATGATTATTAAGAGTTTACTCTTTTACTTTGTTGGCAAGTGGGACGTGGTGTATGGTAGACATATATTTTAATTGCACAATAAATAATAACTACATACAATATTTCATAATTTATCATCTTCTTGATTTTATATTTATACAGGTTTCAAAATAGTCAGATAATTACATAATTACGATTTTATTTAATAGTGTTAATTTCTAATATTAAATGTTTTACTAAAAAGCTGGGCCAATTTATTTTTATTCTTATATAGAATAATTATATCTATGTACTTCATTATAGTGATTTTTTTAATTGTAATGTGTAAATGATACATAGAGAATAAAAATAAAACTAGTTCTCTCTGTGTGAATGTACATAGTAGAGAACTATTCTTACTTGGATGACTATTTGGTGATTCAAATCTCTTTTGTAAGTGAAAAAAATACTAAAAAATGTATAAATATTTTTTTGTATGTCATTATTATATGAAAATCTTACACTGGGTGGTTTCGGAAAGACGTTCATTACGATTACGACAATTTTCCCATTACGCGTGGCTTGCGCAAGCGTCGAAGCTGGCCGGTCCCACGCGATGTCATCTGCGGCTATTGTGCCAAGGGGAGGAAATTAGATAAAAACGTTAATAAATACTAAGCTCAAGCTAATTTGTCTCCTGTCGCAATTTGTTTAAACACTTTTAAATAGCTTTGGAATTGACCTTAACTTGGACCTTGGATAATAAATCTTCTTTTGGTAATAGTAACTATTCTGATAGGACATGTTGATGGCAGATAGTGGGAAAAGACATAACATTCCAGTTTATTATAATAATTCATAAATTAAAAATAACATATTTTTTTCATTGCAGTGTTACTGGCTACAGCAGTGGCGCAAAGTGGATACGAGTATAACAAACCTGGGAGACCGTTTGGTTCTTCCACATCTGCTGCGCCAGGCTACCAATCAGGCCCAACAAGTGGATATCCCGGCTCCCCAACTCCCTCTCCTTATCCAAGTGGTCTACAAGATAGTGACTATACCGGTGCAGGAACTACGCCAGGATACCCTTCAGGATCTTCAAATTATCCCAATAATAATCAAGGCTATAACAATTATCCAGGACAGTCCAACAGACCAAATTACCAAGGCAGCACTCCAGGGGGATCTGGTTTTGGACCAAATACAAATACTTACAGACCCGGATCTGGTGCATTCAGACCAGGATCTCAAAATGGGCCAGATTATAGCCCTGGCTCTCAAGGAGGGCTCGGTTTTGATAACGGTGCTTATGAAGGTGGTGATTACTCTGCTATACCTGGTGAACCTGACATAGATTACCCTGTACTTTCAGAAGTTCCTCAAACATCTTTCAGCTGTGCCGCTCAAGCTTATCCTGGGTATTATGCTGATGTTGAAACACGTTGCCAAGTTTTTCATGTTTGCGCGAATAATATGACATACGACTTTTTATGCCCCAATGGCACCATTTTCTCTCAAGAGGTTTTCGTATGCGTCTGGTGGAACCAATTTGACTGTAATTCCGCGCCCAGTTATTACGGATTAAATGCAAATCTATATGACTATTCTATTACTGGATCTCAATACTCTGAACACGGTGGAATTCCTCAAGGATCTTACCCTGGAGGTGCTGGATCTCAAGGACCATCATCTAATTATCCAGGTTCTTCAGGACCCCAAGGAACTTCAGTAGGATATCCTGGTAGTACGGGACCATCTCATAGCTACCCAGGTGATAATAGACCTTACAGACCTTCAGGCAGTGCCGGATCACCTAGGCCATCTACTAGCTACCCAGGTAACCAAGGCCCACCTTCTGGATATCCAGGTAGCTCTGGACCTCAAGGTCCAGTAAGTGGGTATCCTGGAAGTCAAGGACCTTCTACTGGCTATCCAGGAAATTCAGGGCTTCAAGGTACATCTCCTGCATATCCTGGTAGCGCAGGACCGCAAAGACCATCGACTAGCTATCCTAGTAGCCCAGCTCCACAGGGACCAAATTATCCGGAAAATAATTTGCAACAACCCGGATACCCTGGTGAACAAATTCAGGGATATCCAGGCAGTCAAACTTCAAGACCAAGTTCGCCAGGAGGCTACCCAAATTATCCAGGTTCCAGACCAGGGAGCAATCAAGGATACCCCTCAGGCAGACCTTCTGGACCTAATTTCCCAACGGGAACTACTAGACCCAGCGACGGAAATTATCAACAACCGAATAGAGAATACCTACCTCCTCGGGCTTGATCGATATCTTTATTAATTAAAGTTAACAAAAATATTTAGCTTCTTGTTAGTTTTAAAAAAAACTCTAGCAGCCAGAAAACACTTAACTTGCCAAAATCAAGTAACGCTGACAAACATAATTTTTGGTGCTCATTTAATGATATAGATATAATTATATTGTATTCTTTAGTTTTATTTTCAATAATAAATTCCATAAGTACATGGTGCAACTAATTAAATTTTAGCGCATGAGTTTTTTGAGATAAATAATATTGTGTACAACGAAAGTTACCACTAGTGTTCATAAATTCATAAAGTACAAACATATTTGACTTCTAAGAAAATTAGATTATTAGAATAATTACTCTTAAGGTGTTATGTAAAGTATTATAAAGCATTTTCTTTTGTAAATAAAGATTCTTTGAGCAATAAATTTTATTTATTTTTATTTTAGTCCTATGACTATGAATAAAAAAAAAATGTGATGCACGTCCTCTTAATTTTACATTAAAGTACCTGTTGACGTTGGGGCGTCGCAGAGAGGCTTGGTCTGTTCTTATCTTGAACCGCCCCGATATCCTCCTTTGATAGTAGTTCACATTGCATACTCAGCTTCACGCTATATCCGCACATGGCAGGATAGGTAGTTCCCTACTGGGGAACCTAGTGTTAAGACACTCCGTTCCACTTTTGTTTCCCACTTTCTGCCGAACTTGAGGCATTGCATGTTGAGTGACGGAACTCAACGCCGCGTTTTGCCTAGTACCAAAGCGAAGAAACGAAAATATTAAATATTTAAATTGAAAATTTTAAATATTTAATTTCCGCGAGTGGGGATCGAACCCACAACTTGTCTGACAGGCCTAAAGCCTTATTGCATACCCTATGCAAAAACTACACACTTCATCGTATATTGGTTATTTCTAACACTTTTTATAATGACAAGTTACAAGTTTTATTGTAAACGAATTAACACATGTGTGTCGTTTTATTAAAGATCAAAATGATATTGTGAGAATCACTTAAAATTCGTTGAGTCCTCCAGCTGTGGCATAGAGGCAAGCGTGCTACTGTATATACGTCAGCTTCGATCCCGCTCGAGGTAATGATTTTTTTTTATATTTTCAATTCTTCGCTGGTACGAAGGCAAAGAGCGGTGTTAAGTTCCACCTCTCAACACGCAATGCCCCAAATTCGGTGGAAAGTGGGGAATGTGCGTCTTAACTGAAAAGGAGTGTTTTACCACTAGGACCCTAAATTCTTTCTGCCTACCTTGCTATGTGCGGGATACATTTTGAAGCTGAAAAAAAGAATTATATTTTGCAACAGTCTATTTTTTTAAATTCATTCTTCTGCAATGATTGTTGTATATTGATTAAGAATAAAATATTTTATAATTTAAGATAAAATTAAATGTGTTTTAAATTATAAAATATTTTATTGGTAACCTGTAAATATGTTCAAATTGCTTTTAAAGCAAAATAAAGAAAATTTCCAGTAATCGACTTTTGAAAATCTCCAGTATTCGACGACGAAGTAATAATATAATGGATGCCAAGCGTAAATGATCTTGTACGTAAATTAAAATTCAAATAGGTTTATTAGAACATATATTCAAAAAGTAAGAACTGTGCTATATTAAAAGACATTTTATTGTATTGTATTGGATTTAAGATAAAAAAATGTGTAACAAAACGAAAAAGAAAAAGAGAACTAAGACCCAAGAGATGGGAGGACGAGTTGAAACTAACAGCAAGCCCTTTTTCGAGAAAGGTCGCCAGAGATAGAACTCAATGGAAATTGTTAGAATTGTTGCCTTTTTTTGCCAAAACGCACACTGATCTTCCAGACATCCTCTAAACAGGGGTAACATACCTTCAACAACAATTTAAGTTTAGGACAAAGGGCTTGTTGATTGATTCATTCATTTTTAACTAATACAGGATAATTTTATTAAATAGAAAACCAATCAGCAAAAGACTAACAATTGCTTGTTAAAATGTGAAAATGCCATTTAGATAGTTATTTGTTCTTTTCGCAAAAATAAGTCAATTTCGAAAAGTTTAATTACAAAGTTAGTTAAAAGGTATATTTAGCAATTCATAAAATCTATTTAAAAAAATCCCACACTTACCGTATCAATGAGTTTTATCTTAAGTGGCAGAACTCAACGGCGCGCTTTGCCTCTGTACCAGAGCGAGGAAAATGAAAAACATAAAATGTCTCATTTCCTCGAGTGCAAATTGAACCCATAGCCTGTTGCCTCAATTTTTTATAAATATAAATATTTTTGGAAGTGTTATAATCCCATGTATTTACGTACATAATTTTAATATTTTTTTAACGTAAATAGTATTTCATGCCTTATTTTGTATTAGCCCATAGGCATTCTAATAATACATGTAAACAGTAGCTACCGTCGGGACTTATGATGTGGTTATCGGTTAGGTACATCCAAAAACCACAAATGTCTATTAGGTCTGAAACTTATGGTTTCAGCGTAATGCGTTATTTTCGTCCAAACGTCTAATGCATCCCACAATGGACAATAGATTTTAAAGAAATAAATGTTTGCTCCAAATTCAAAACATAAACAAATTTATACAAGATTATATATAATAATGTTTCTAATATTAAAAGACCAATATTTTTTTATATATTTCTATATCACTTTTTTATGTTAAAACTAATCAATTTTTGATATTAGCAAATATTTAATTTACAATATTTATACGTAAATGTTAGCGGTGTAGTCATTATTCATCAATGATAGAGGATATTCGTATGCCATTAGACCAACTATTAAGTAGGTATATATTACGCCTGTATCTTACTTCGAGCAATTCTACTCTCGTGCTTAGATTCACACTAAAGTTTTGATTACTATAACATTTGCAATTAATGATGAACTGTCAAAGAAAATAGATATATAATAACACAGGTTAGTAGTTTATATCCTTTTAAAAAAGGATAATATGCTTCGATCAACAATTCAGTGAATAGTTGATCGAAGATAATATGTTAAAAATAAAAGTATATATACATATGTGTATAAATACTGGGCCCAGAAAGATATTTTAAATTATAGCTTCCAACGTCAATTAAGAACATAATTATGGATTCAGAAATCCTACCGAGTCCTACCTACGGCTTACAAACTTGAGACATTCGTTTTAAAAATAACATAAAACAATCAATCAACACAAAGAAAAATAGAAAGAAGCTTATTAGGTATAACATTAAAAGACAAGATTAAAAACAAACATATTTACAAAAAAAAAACTAAATTAATTGACGCATAAACTTTTTCCCTATAAATAAAATGGAGATGGGAAGTCACGTGGCCCGATATATCGATGAGAGGTTGACCATCTGAGTGGTGAAAAACATGGACCTAGTGGCCAAAGAGCTAGTCCTTGGAGGAGGCTTTAACAAAAGAGGTTCAAACAGCCCATGTCAAATCAATAAATTAAAATTAAATTAATTCATAATTTTGTTACCAAATGAATTTATTTATTGCTATTTGTTTTAAAATTAATCATTATGCATGTTGCATGGAATAAAACAAAGCTTTATTATTATTATTTTTATTATTATATGTTATTAAGAATACCATTTCCACACTGTAATAAATTATCGTGCTTGTAATATTTTATCAGCATTTTTTTTATTATTGCATTTACCACGATTCGTAATAAATAATCCTCGTTTAGCTGGCAACCCAAAAATAGAATGTCAGTGTTCAGGACAGTGATGTCATATGTCATGTTCAAGTACGGTTGTTTTGCCTTTTTTCTGAGTAGTAATCGTTTTTTATAAGGATCTACAAGTTTTAAGTTAAAAGCAATACAAAACATCAATAGAAGACAAACAAATGAAGTTTCAATTGTGAAAAAGTGTTTTAAACAAGTTATAATTTGGCGGCGGAGTTGCTATTATCGATAGTGAATATTGCGTATCATGTAACAGTGCTCTTGTGGTTTATTTTGTGGCCGCTGCATCTATTTTCGACTTGACAGTCTTCCTTAACGTACGTGAATTTGTTAAATTACTTAATTTACACATTTGACGTGCCTAAATAAATGTTTATGAATATAATTGTAAATTTAGTTGTTTGTAATGTCAAGGTCCAACAATGTCCTTACTAGTTTGTCATCCTCTTTCATCACTTCATTATACAATCTTTTCTAAATCTTGTAACAACTTTAAGAAATACTAAATTTAATAACTTTATTAACAAGGTTTATTATTGAACCAGTTTAATTAATAAACAATTGTTGTTTATTTAAGTATTGTATCTCCTATAATTACTTTCTAATTAAAATATTTGTGAATTCAAAATAAAATTTCACTATTCTATTACTCTATATTCTCACACAGGTTTTATCTACAGCATGTCATTGTATAAACTTCTTGTTCTGTTTGATAGTGAAAGTTCTATCCATTGAACTCAATATAGCAATATATCTATAATGAATGTTAATTCAAAATACTTACTTTCTATATTTATTGAAAAGTTTTATATGTAAAGTAAGAATACTATAATATTTATAATTTTTTTTTTTTTGAATAAAACTCTTTAAAGATAACAGTTGTTCTTAAAATTAATAAACCATTCTAGTGGTGTGGAACAATTAGTCTGTCAATGTAATTTTAGTTAGATTAACTCTCTTTAAAAAAATTTTTAAATATTTTTCACTTTCCCTTAGTAAAGTACAGAATCAACAATTTAAAAAGTATTGCATAAGTTAAGAGAGAGATTTCTCACTCTGGCACAGCAAAGTGTGGTAAGAAGTTCTGCCACTTAACAAAATGTTAAGAGGCAGAACATAAATAATAAGTAATATAGTAATATAGAATAGTTTAGAATTTACATGTGGTGGTTATTTTAATAAAAAAAAATTATTTCATTCTTCATGTAGAATAAATCAAACACATAAATCAAGTCTTAAGTGGGGAGAAAGTATACAACAAAAAATGTAGCCTCTGTATGTCTGAAGATAAAGAAACATTCAAAATGCTTATTAAAAACAGATCTTAATTTTTGATGATGTTTATTGTTCTAAAGTCTACTATATGTAGCCATCTTGGTCTCTAGTAGAAAAAGTGCAGCATAAGTTCCACACTTTCTTACGCCAACAGAGTCTCTGAACAAAAGGTACCCTCTGCCTTCCCCTACATTGGTGGGACATGCTAAACATGACAAATATATTTGTAAAAACTAGGCTGTCCAGACAATGTGGCACTTGATTCCTTACTGAAAAGAAAAAAAACAATATTTTCATTTTCTCACTCTAGTTACAAGACAAAGAATGGTATTGAGTTGCGCACCCCAATACTGAATGTTTAAAAAATTGGGCAGTATGGGAGCAACCATTGCCTTACCATGAGACATTTTCTGCTATATATGGGACACCATCTAACTAAAAGCATTTGGATTATAAATACTAACTATATAAATATAAACAGGTTACAATGAAATAACAAAACAAAATGAGTTGGTTGCGAACCACATCAAAGACGCTGGCGCGTCAGCTCTCGCGGTCCCTCGACCCGCGGCACGATTACGAACCTCAAGCATGCTACAATTCGTTTTGCAAACATTGGCAGCAAGCACATGACATTATAATTAAATCACAGGTGAATATGAATTTCCACTACTTTTTGTTAGCGAGATGCAAGTAAGCATTTATTTTCTATAAATATGTAAATAATATATTAAACTAGCATTTTTTTATTAAGTATAAAAACATGCAAGTTTAATGTATTTATTTAATTAATTTGAGATCAAATTTTTATTTTTATTTATAGCACATATGGTGACTAATGCAAAAGTACAAGTTTTTTTTGATACAATACATTCTAGAATAACAATTTAATTACTATTGTAACAATTGTGGCCATCATGGTGTAATAGAACAATGTTTGACTGCAAGCCATAGTTGTGAGAATCCATCGCCATTTAGAATAATAAATTATTTAGTGTTTTCCCGCTCTTCCAGACAAGTCAGTGATGCATTTGGCTGCTTAATAAATAAATTTCTATATTTAAAATGATCAATATCTTTACATTTTATATACATTTTACATTTTTACATTATTTACACAGTTGATGAAGACAAAAAAATAACCAGAGGTATGCATAAAAATAATTATGATATAGAGAACAAATATGAAACCCGCTGTGGCGTAAGTGTGCGACTCTAAAGGGTTTGGGTTTAATCCCCACTCGAGGAAAAGAAAAATTCAATATTTTTATACATTCAATCTGGTAACAAGGTAAACCACAGCGTTAAGTTCCGCCACTCAACGAACAAGAAGGTCGGACCATGCCTTAACGTTAGGTTCCGAAGCTCTGCTTATCCTGCTACATGCGGAATACAGTGTGAAACTGAAAAAAAAAAACTATTACCATAGTATTACATTTACAAGTGAGCAATGAACTAATTAAAAAAATAGGGCAAGTTTCTTTATAGTCAGACGTTATCGTTTCTTTATCGTCAAGCTTTAAACGTTTTTGTGTTTTCAGCATCAAAATTCTTCTTTCCCAAATTAATAACCAATTTACTTAAAAATAGTTAATCTATTAATTACAAAGTTATTTATATATAATATAATATATTTGAAATAGTTATTTTAATATTATAATATATAATAGTTTATTATATTTAATATATTATATTTGAAATAGTCTTATATGTTCACCTAATTGTTATTCATAATTTGACCTCAAATTCAATTGAAGATTAATTCACATTATTGTTTTTGTCTCGTAAAAAATACAAGGTTATGTGTAATGTCTACAAATTCTTAAGTTATATACGTTTTCATATTTTCACAAAAATAGAATAAGTCGTGTTTAAATACCACATACCATAATCATGTTTTGTAAATTACTAGAATCACTTTTAAATTAATTTTTTCATAAAAATAAATTAGTACTTATTTTATTGCAAATATATATATACAATTTTCTTATATAACTTATAACAAAAAACTAAAAACAAAACACATTTTTCTAAAGAATAAATTACGAAGTACAGTAAAAGTACGTAGTAAGAATAAAGTCATATATTCTATGGATGACACACACTTGTTTATGACTAAGACATCTTAGAATGTTGAAATCGTGTTTATTTGTAATTATAACATACATTTCAAAATAAAATAATTCTATTGATTTAACTTTAGTAAGAAAATCGCTGGAAATTTAAGAACAGAGTTTCATCTACATATTGTAAATGCATGTCTCATTAAGTGGCGTACATAGTGAAGAGAATTTTACATTATAATTTAACTTCTAGCCACAACATCTTCACGACGATGTCCTCGGCGTCGTCAATCATCTCGAACAGTTAACGACTCTACTAGTGTTAGAGGCAAGGGCAAGAGAGATCAATCACATGCCCACGCCCGCCGCCTGCTTGGAGTACTTGTTGAGTGAGAACCTCCTCGATAAACTATATGAATGGTCGAAATGTACTGGAATGTGAGTATAATTTTGGTTGTCTTTTGATTTGTTATTAGTTTGAGTTCAAGGACGAATTATATAGCATTTTTGTAATTAAATTTTTCATGATTTCAGTCGCAGTTGTTATGAATCAACTTTGTTTCAATATTCTTTCTATTGTTATTCTAAACTCCATTATAACTGGTTATATCCGGCATTTTAAGCATCTTCGATATTTTATTACACTCTTAGTAGCAACCAATATACACTTTATGTATTAAAATATCAAAAGGCATAATATTTTTTTATCGTAAAGGTATGTAAGGCATAGTGCTCTCTATACCGATAAAAACTACGAAACGTTTCCTAGAACAAAAACATGCATTCATTGTAATCACCATTTCAAAGAATTATCATTTATGCACAAATGCATATTTGCTTTAATTACTTTATAGTTCCTACAACTACATTATTTGTTTTGGCTTCCTGCGTCAATCATTCACCTACTACCCACGTGATAACGGACGCTCTTATCACAACTATATTTGATATTAACGTACGCTTTAATTCGCTAATTGACCTACAATATATTATATATCTTACTAAACTGTGTTATCACAACTCTTACGACTTATTTCATATATTTCAATACCACAACAAAGACCATAGTATTATTATTCTATTAAGATGATATAAATGTATTTTTATATTTTATTTAAAAAATATAGGATTTTGGAGTGTACGGACGTGTAGTAAGAATTAAAATGTAAAATTGACATAACGTGTAGTAAAATTGTGTCGATTCTCTTAAATTGTAAATAGATGAGACTGTGTTTTCATCAAAATTCCATTTCTTATTTTACAAGAAATGGAATTTTATAAAAAAAATATATATATTTTATAAGAAATGGAATTTTATAAAAAAATACAATACTGATGAAATTTGATTGCACTCTTAGGCTATCGGGAAATAGTAGATGGTGGTAGTCGGAAATTCCTTTTATACATAACGCTGTTTGGAAACACCAAACAATATATTATATGGTGTACTATACATGGTATTCAAAACTCAATAGTTTTTAGCAACACAAGCAGTTATTACATACCGTTCATTTAAATAATAGAAGATGCCTATAGCGAAAATTGATTAAAGTTCCTTGACCTTTGTGTGACATAAATATTCTATTTAAAAGTTAGGTAGATAGCGTGTACATATTAACATATTATAAAGCTTTACGTTAAATATTATATCAAAAAATTATGGGCCGTAGTGTGATAGTAAATGTACGAAAGAGGATATTATTTTACTTTTTCCTGCTTTGCACAAAGCGCTACATTGATTCCGCCACTGAACATATTACGTAGTCGTAAAGGCAGGGAGAAGGTTAGGTACATAGTGTTAGGACACTCCGTTTTAATAAAATCATTTTCGGTAACAATCTGGGGAATTTGAGGCATTACGTATTGAGTGGTTATGCGCTTAGCCTTCTTACCAGAACGAAGAAATAAAATCTTAAATATTTTATTAAATTAAGACGGAAAAAGTAGAACTTACTCTGCTGTATATAAAATAAATTGTCAAGCCTATTTATGAAAAATATCATCTCTTTACCTACAGCCATGTTTCATGTTGTACCGATAAGTTTATTAATTCGTCGGTTCCGACCTCTCGTTCTAAGACTGACCTTCCGACTAGTTGTCTTTACTTTGTTATCAACTACCGGTTCCGTAAGTTCCGTAACACTCTTGCTATACTGATAGAAATATAACTATAGATAATTTATATTAAAAAACACATATAGTGTTTTTTTTTTTTTTTGTTTTTTTTTATCTTTGTGGTGTACAACAAAATATATGATTATTATAGCATTAAGTTTTTACTATAATTTTTTTTGTTGCTTCATCTTCAGCTTTTCTTGTACACTGTATGCCGCGCAAATGGTACCTAGTGCTAAAACACTCCCTTCCATTTAAGATACTTGTTCCTCACTTTCCACCAAATTCTGAATGTATTGCGTTTAAATTTCGAAACTTTGGCTCGTTACCGAGCGAGCAAACACAGAATATTTAATTTCCTCTACTGGGTTTAGAACTCAAAACCTTTCGCTTTTACAATCGCACACTCGTGTCTCTGCGCCACAACTGGCGATAACATATTAAAAATCCTAATGACGTTTAACAAACTATTAACATATTTCTACATTTAATTTAAATTACAATGACAATCAAAATCATATTTCTCAATAATTACAAAATATTCAAAAATCTTGAAGAAAGTGGACATTGCCATTTTTCAATAAAAATATAACGAATATTGGTAGTGGCATTACTATAATTTATTTTATAAGCGTATTATGTTACACGCAAACAGATACTATTACAGAGTGTGACAATTACTGTGACTCAGTAAGGAAATAATAATGTAAACACTGAGTACTAACGCATATGATTGCTTAATCGTTTTATTGAAATCAAAACTGCTTTGATGTAGGCAAAATTTATTTAGT
Organism: Eueides isabella; assembly: GCA_019049475.1. Lineage (NCBI taxonomy): Eukaryota > Metazoa > Arthropoda > Insecta > Lepidoptera > Nymphalidae > Eueides > Eueides isabella. Next base: position 8,622,964 of record CM032402.1, read on the forward strand.
ATATAATTTTAAAGTAAAAAAAATATACAAAAAACGCAATATACACAATACGTATTCCGCACATGGAAGGGTAGGCAGAGGGAACTTGGGAACCTAGTGTTAAGCACTCGATTCCGTTCCCCTCATTGTAATAATATTTTGTTCTTTTTTTATCATTTTTTTTTTCAGCTTCACGCTGTATCCCGCACTAGGCAGGGTAGGCAGAGGGAACGGAAGTGAAACCCAACTGCGCTTTGCCTTATTACCTGTAATCTTTTTTATCTCAATGTTTTTTAAATTTGTATATTTGTATAGATTACATTAAAATATTAATGGTCTTGATGTTTATCTTACTAAGTAAACAAACTATGAAATTAAACTTATTATATTTATTTTTCCGCCTAGAAACTTTCACTGCTTTAAGCAGGCAATTAATAATTAAAAAGTTAAATATTTCAGCGATTACCAGTGACTGGTCAGAATCAAAAAATGTACTGGTCTGGTTAAGATTTCAGATTAAATATACTTGATAATGTTTTAACGATGTATTTGTAACTAATTCAAAGTCAAAATCATTAAAATTTTCAGGTCAAAACAATCTTATTGAACATGACTTAAAATACACTTTTTTAATTTATGAACAATAGAAGTAGGACTCAGTAAACACATGACTAATGAAATACTATAGTAAATGTGATTTTTTTGTTTGCTGTATAATAAATCATTATATAATAAGTTTTATATTGGGTATACAAAAATGTTTAAAATGTATGAAAAATGGAAGTAGAACTTATTTTTTTTTTTTTCAGCTTCACGCTGTATCCCGCACTAGGCAGGGTAGGCAGAGGGAACGGAAGTGGAACCTAGTGTTATGACACTCCGTTCCACTTCCTTTCCCCACTTTCCGCCGAATTTGAGGCATTGCGTGTTAAGGGGCGGAACTCAACGCCGCGCTTTGCCTTATTACCAGAGCGAAGAAATGAAACATTAAATATTTTAAATTGAAAATATTAAATATTTCATTTCCTCGACTGGGGATCGAACCCAGAACCTGTCGGTTACAGTCACACTCTTGTGCCGCTGCGCCACGACAGGCCTCAAGAACTCGGAAGTAGAACTTATTTCTAAAATATTTGAACATGGAAAAGCCGATTTAAACAAAAACAAATTTTACTCTAAAAATTTAATGCAAAACGTTTTGACGATTGTTCATCTATTTCTAGAAAGTATGTTATGTGACTAATTAGTGTTTTAACATAATTAGCGTTGTACACAAACGTAGGTCTACCGCTCGTTTTAGAAAAAATATTTTATATTTAATTGTAGGAAGATCATTTCATGGTACGTTGTTTTTGTAAATTGTATACATTAAGGCCTGTCGTGGCGCAGCGGCACAAACGTGTGATTGTAACCGATGGGTTGTGGGTTCGATCCCCACTTGAGAAAATGAATATTTAATATGTAATGTTTTCATTTATTCGCTCTGGTACAAGGCAAAATGCGGCGCCACTCAACACGCTATGCCTCAAAATTCGGCGGCTTATGCCGTGTGATTCCGGCTTAGAATAGGATCACCCTGGTACTGATGGTGTCGTAGGATGCGACTAAAGTGCGTGTGGTAGAGTCACGTTGCCAGTAATGGCAACACGCATGGGCAGACTCGACCGGATTATTACCACCCCCCGGTATTTAAGACCGGCGTTAAGTAGTGGCTTTGGCCACTGCGTTTCGCATTAGGTAATGCCGGGCCCCGGTGCCCTTCCAATTTAAAGGACGGCAACGCTCCTGTAGCTCCTCTGGAGTTACTCGGGGCCGTGGGTGACGGTGATCACTACCACCAGGTGACCGTACGCTCGTTTGCCGTCTTTTCCATAAAAAAAAATCGGCGGAAAGTAGGGAACGGAAGTGGAACGAAGTGTCTTAACACTAGATTCCCAAGTTCCCTCTGCCTACCTTGCCATGTGCGGGATACAGCGTGAAGCTGAGTGGCTGAGTGAGTATATATTAATTGTGAATTCAGTAAAATATGTGGTAAAATTAACTTATTATTATTATATTACTTATATCTTACTAGAGTTTTTAATATGTTTCCTATTGTAACTCTGACTTTTTCGGCTGCTCTGAAAAAGAGCAAACTAATTATTAGTTTATTTTACGTATCACATTCTCTTCTGGTTTATTTTTTACATTAGAAAATAATAATATTAAAATATTTTTAGAAAATTTTAGATTCCTTTTGCAGATCTTTGTTTTACTGTCTCATAGTAAAAAGTAAACATCAAATTAAGTAATTGATTTGCTATTTCATGTTATTTGTTTGCTTTGTTAAATTAAAGAAGAAATTGTAGAGCAAAACAAATATAAATATATTTATCTAAGAATTATTTATTAAACATTTTATCATTTGTCAATATTTAATCAATAAACTGAGTTATGAAGAGCTATCAGTAGCTGGATACTTTAGATAATAAATATAATGAAAAAGAAAACCAAAGCGATATTTAATTAAAAACACATAGCTTGATTGATGATGATTACAATGAATTAAAATGGACCAAGTTCAAATCTCTTAACGGTTAATAATGTATTTAAATAAAAAAAAAGTAAAAGATTACTTCTCTATATACTCTACTCTACTCAGCTTCACGCTGTATCCCGCACGAGGCAGGGTAGGCAGAGGGAACCCGGGAACCTAGTGTTAAGACACTCTGTTCCACTTTCCGCCGCATTTGAGGCATTGCATGTTGAGTGGCGGAACTCAACGCCGCGCTTGCCATATTACCAGAGTGAATAAATGAAACATTAAATATTTAAATTGAAAATATTAAATATTTCCGGGGATCGAACCCAGAACCTGTCGGTTACAGTCACACACTTGTGCCGCTGCGCCTCGACAGGCCTCTCACTATATACATGTAAACTATTCAATAATCCTTTTATCGTTTTTTGAACAGGCAATATTTTTTATTTTAACCATAATTATAATTTTAACCAGATAATATCAACTATGAACCCATAAAAAACATACGCCATAAATGCTATTTATAATATATAATATAATGCAAATATATTTAATTTAAAACATTGATTTTGACTTTTCTAGATATGAAAATGCCGTCCGATTGGAACAACTCAAACTATTTGGAAACCTAGTCAACCATTATAGTTCACAGGTACACAATTTATTAGTACTTACTTGCTTATGTTCGCGCTGTATCGACCAGGGTGGGCAGAGGCAACTTGAGAGCCTCGTGTTAAGACGCTCCGGTCCGTTTCCGCATTTTCCGCCGAATTTGAGACATTGCACGTTGAGTGGCGGAACTCAACGCCTCGCTTTGTTACCAGAAGAGTATTAAATATTTAAATGGAAAATATTAAATATTTCATTTCCTCGAGTAAGCATCGAACCCACAACCTATAGCGTTTAGAGTCACATGCTTGTGCCCCTGCGCCACGAAAGACTTCAAAGTAATACCTACTATTTTTTTTTATCTATATTTTTTATTTATAGATCTTAATTAGTGTACATATGTGTATTACGTTTATAATTTTCTTTTTCTTTTTTGAGGGCCTGTCGTGGCGCAGCGGCACAAACGTGTGACTGTAAACGACAGGTTGTGGATTCAACCCCATTCGAGGAAATTAAATATTTAATATTTTCAAATTAAATATTTAATGTTTTCATTTCTTAGCACTTATAAGGTAAAGCGCGGCGTTAAGCTCCGCCAATCAACACGCAATGCCTTAAATTCGGCGGAAAGTGAGGTTCTTAACACTTGGTTCCCAAGTTCCTTATGCCGAACCTGCCGTGTGCGGGATACAAGCGTGATGCTGAGAATTTTAGTTTTGTTTCTTTTTTATTTTCCCTCAAATTTAACTTGTGCACTGTGTATCAGCCTCTTTAGTCATTTTCATTATTTCAAATATATTGTCTGGGATTGGAAGCCGTTAATACTATCTACAGTTTCAGGCTATAACTTCCTTAGCATTTATATATATATATATTATATATATATATATATATATATTATATATATATATATATATATATATATATAATATAATATTATATTGTAACTTTTTATTATTTTTCGTTACTCCACAGGTGATAGCAGCGGAGCCATTTTTGCGACCGCTACTTAAAACTTTACAGGGATTCAGAAATCAAATACCCCCCAGCGAATTTAGAAAGTAAGACTTACATATATAAACATATTTAAATGATCTCCTTATATATACATTAGTGCGGCGTTGAGTACATCGCTTATGGTTAGAAAATAAAGTGCGTTGGACAAGGGCATGGGCGACAAACATATGTAAAGCTAATAAAATATTTGTATAAAATATTTACAAAAAACTTTTAACTTGCTATTGATTTATGGAGTAATTTTATTTTATTATTTTTTTAAATGTATATAAAAAAACTTTTAAACATGTATTGGTCTACTTTTTTTATACAATATTTAATTAGTTTATAAACAATACTACTACTACGTTCCATAGTTCCTTCACTTACAGTTGCACCTCTGTATTATGCGGGATAAAGCGTGAAACAGAGAAAAAAAAAACACTTAATCTTCTCGTTTCTATTTTGATAGACAACTTACAAAAATTAATAGTCATTAGCGAATATATTTCTTCCATGTTTTTTTTTTCTACTCACTCATTCAGCTTCACGCTGTATCCCGCACTGCAGGGTAGACAGAGGAAACTTGGGAAACTAGTGTTAAGGACACTCCTTTCCAATTTCGCTCCCCACTTTCCGCCGAATTTGGGGCATTGCGTGTTGAGTGGCGGAACTCAACGCCACGTGTTGCCTTGTACCAGAGCGAAGAAATGATGACATTAAATATTTCAATTGAAAATGTTAAATATTTCATTTCCTCGAGTGAGGATCGAACCCACAACCTGTCGTTTACAATCACACGCTTGCGCCGCTGCGCCCTGACTCAGGATTTTTATCTATATAATAACATATAAGTTATTTATGCAATTAATAAATATAATATTATAACCGTTCCAGGTCAACTGGTAGCTGTACTAAATCAATTATGTGTAGTGTTAATGCAAAATTTGAGGTTCATCGATCTGTTCTTTCTGATGACGGAAACGAAAAGTAGTTCACAGGCTAAGTGAGTATATCTTGTATTTTATTGTAAAATATGTAATTAAAATGTCTGTAATATATTCAGAGTCAATAAAAGGCCGTGTCATGGCCATGAGATCGCTTCAGTACAAGGCAAAGCATTTGTACGCCCTTATTCGAGTTTAATGCAGTTTACCCTATTATATTATGGCAACCCACACTTAAAATTTAGTGTTTTTTTTTAATTTAAAGGATTTAAAAGTAAAAAGAAGGTTACGCCAATTTAAAATTAATTATTAAGATTAAAAAAAAATGTTTCATTTTTTTTTTCATTTAGCGGAAATTTGTTTTTAATGTATACCTAGTTATTGTCTTTAAAGTAATAATGTCATCAGAACAGGAAAGTAGTTGAAATTAGTAAATAAAATAGTGTCATTCAAGCAGGCGAAGCCGCGTGCAAGTCGCTAGTACGTAATAAGTTGTTTATTGAAACAAAGTGAAATTGTTGCTCTGTAAAGGGAATATATTTTTTATATATCATTTTTACAAGTTATTTTTGGCAATCAAATCCTTTTTACAATTTTTTACTATTAATATAATAAACTAGCATGTATTAGTAAAATTAATATTAATGTGATTTAAATTAAACTGTTATAGAAATGTTTCTTACTAAAACCACCCTTATAAAGCCGACAGACAACTTTCTAGATGCTTTTAACGCATAGAGTTGCATTTTTTAAAGTAAATCTCTATTGTAATGCCCATACTTTATATAAATAAATGAAAATAAAAAAAAAGCTTTATACATACATATGTATAGTATAAAAATTAATATACAAAATATAATAGTTTTGTTGATTCTCATTAACAGATTCATCATAGGTCGTCTCTTGCTGTCGTCCGTGCACCGAGAGGGCTCCGCGGGCTCGGTGGCGCGCGATGCGTTCTTGTTATGCGCCAAAATGTCCGCGAAGTGTCCTCCGCTAGCTCATTGCCTGTTGGCGGGGAACGCTTGCCCTATACTGGCTACTGGTGAGTTGGTAGGAAATGGTAGATGTCAGTAGCAACTGGTAGAAAGTATTGGTAGTTTTACTTTTTTATTATAAATATTATATACTATATATGAAACTTATACTAATAACTATATAATTTATTTACAAATAGTTTTTTTTATCAATGGCGACAAAAGAAAAGACAAAAGCTTATAAAAAATCTCCATAAGTACCCAATGCCAATATTTCGTAAAAATATGCTCTGATACCGTGACTTGACTTTCGCAATTCAACAAGCAATGCCACGCCACTTACACGTGTTTTTGAGAGAACGGAAGAAGAGTGTGATAACAGTGTCGGGCGCTGCGCAGGTCTGAGCGGGCTGTACTCGCTGCTGCCGCGCGCGCTGGGCGCCGCGCGCCTCGCGCCCGACGACGTCAACCGCGTGCACAAGCTCACGCTCTTCATTGACTCGCTAGAGTTCTGCAACGCCGTCGCCCAGGTTTGGATGTTGTTTTTAAATATGTCCATTGCTTTGGTTGAAAGGAAAGATAACAAATAATAACAATAGTAAGTTAAATTTTGAAAAAGTTTTAACCCAAGCAATCTTTAATTCATCACCGCAAAGTTTACATATTACGCAGATCACAAGCTCGTCAACTGTTAATTCGCTTTTTATAAAAAATGCTCAAATTTCTTTGATTATTCAAACGCATAGCTTCTGCCACAGACAGACACACGGTGCGAATGAAACTTCAACAAGAGAACACATCTTTTTTTTTGCGTTACAATTTCAAAAACTTATTTTAGATATATATATATATATATATATATATATATATATATATATATATTATATATATATATATATATTAATATATATATATATATATTATATATATATATATATATATATATTATATATATATATATATTATATATATATATATATATATTTTAACCAGGTAGCGCATCCGTCCATCAGGAAACATCTGTTAGACCTACTTGACCAAGGTTTTCTAGTACCAGTGATGGGGCCGGCGTTATTGCAGGTAATTGAATGAATAGTATATACAGTACAGTACGGTCGACGAGTCGTGGCCGCTTGAAATTAGTTTAAAATAGTTGTACAGATTAGATTTTAGTATTTCTTCTTACTTTATTGCTTATGTGCTTCTCGAGTATATAAACTTCGATGCGTCCAAACATATCGGCCGTACTATAATAAGGAAGGAAGGGGTATAAAAATGTTTTTGCATTTTTAAATGTACAGGAGTATATGGAAATTGATATCATATTGATCATTGACAGTATTGTTTGCTTAGAAATGCTCATTAGCAAATAATAATTTATTGTTAAATACTGAATATGGAATAACCATTTAAACATGCTCAATGCTCAGTGCTCATTAGAAATACATGGAGCTAGAGACGACTAATGTAACACTTTAGTATTCTAATAATCTAATACAAGTATTTTGTTACATATAAGAAATGAAAAATTTTAACTGGATTAATCGCATATATTGGTTTTTATAAATTTTTGGAAGCCCGACGTTCGGACACTTCGCACTTTGTGCCAAAGCTTGTACCGCAAACCAAATGATAAAGTATTTTTTCTATAATATCAGTAATCATTATATGCACACTAGCTACCCGTATGCGGATGCGGGCCTTCTTACTCTATTTTACTTACTAATTTGAAACACTTTCTTGTCTTAATGACTATAAGTAACACTAACTTTAAATAATTGTTAAGACAACATATGTATATACATTGAAAACTAAAATTTAGGTAACATATTATATTTTTTCGAATTAAATATTTTGATTTGATACAACTTTTTTTTTATTTTTTAACGATTCAATAAAAAAAGGATATCAAAAATAAAACAATGTCAAAAATCTATAATTGGCCCCTTTTACATATAAACGTCCCATATAGATTTTTTTAATATAATTTCCACGTACAGACAGTAATTGGTTACAGATTTATTATAAGTATAGATAATAAAAAAGTTTCTGTATACAGAATAAAAATCTAAAAATAATGCGTGAACGGTACAGTTTTGTATGGTCTTAAACTTTTTATTTTGCAGATTTTTTTATGTATATTGCTTTTTTAATACTCGAATGCGCGACGCAATGAAGGAAATGTGTATATAATTTATTATATATTTAGCGTCATAGAGGCCAAACGCGTTGACCGATTTTGATGATCTTACGTAAATAAAAATCTAAAAACTACAGAGTAGGCAACGAACTATGTAGTATCGATGGATAGGTATAAAAATATTTAAGTTCTTTTCAATTTTTTTAATGATATCAATTTTTATATTTTTCTTGGAAGCTAATGGTTTTCATTACATAAATGTGTTTGATGCATGTGGGGTAAAAAGTATGGAATATCCAAATTATGACGGACTAATATGTATATAACATAAAATTATAATTAGAGTGTATTTATAAAAACATATAGCACATATATATTTTATGTAAGAAAATACTTTATAAATATCAATTTTATTAATCCCTGATCGAATTGGAGCTGGTTGTGGTGCAGGGGCAAAGCGTGCGACTGTAAACGCGGTTGTTCAGGTTGATCACAATCGAGAAAATGAAAAATTAAATATTCATGTCGTCGCTCCTGTAACAGGCAAAGTGTGGCGTGAGTTCCGCCACCTAAACAAATAAGCCTCACAACACAAGTTCCCAAGTTTCTAGCCTACCCTACCATGTGCCAGGATAGTGTGAAGCTGAAAAGGAAACTAGTGAAATTTACTTATTTAATTAAATCTAATAGTTCTATACTGATATTTGCTTTAAAAAATTAGAAACACTACCTTATTTAAA